>OZ019968.1:51252574-51545074 GCA_963970395.1 Ephialtes manifestator
AAAAAATCTACTTGAAATTTAATGTAGTTTTACTGGAAGTTTTGATTCATAAACTGGTATATTAAATTTAGTATACAAGTGTAATGTAAAATTAATGTATGGTACAGCACAATCAATAATTTACTTTAATTTTACCTTAAAAAAATCTACTTGACATTTAGTGTACATTTACTGGAAATTTTGATTCATAAACTAGTATATTAAATTTAGTATACAAGTGTAATGTAAAATTAATGTATAGTACAGCACAATCAATAATTTACTTTAATTTTACCTTAAAAAAAATATACTTGAAATTTAGTGTATTTTGACTGGAAGTTTTGATTCATAAACGAGTATATTAAATTTAGTATACAAGTGTAATGTAAAATTAATATATGGTACAGCACAATCAATAATTTACTTTAATTTTATCGTAAAAAAAATCTACTTGAAATTTAGTGTACTTTTACTGGAAGTTTTGATTCATAAACGGGTATACTAAATTTAGTATACAAGTGTAATGTAAAATTAATGTATGGTACAGCACAATCAATAATTTACTTTAATTTTACCTTAAAAAAAATCTACTTGAACTTTAGTGTAGTTTTACTGGAAGTTTTGATTAATAAACTAGTATATTAAATTTAGTATACAAGTATAATCTAAAATTAATATATGGTACAGCACAATCAATAATTTACTTTAATTTTACCTTAAAAAAAATTTACTCGAAATTTAGTGTACATTTACTGGAAGTTTTGATTCATAAACTGGTATATTAAATTTAGTATACAAGTATAATGTAAAATTAATGTATGGTACAGCACAATCACTAATTTACTTTAATTTTACCTTTAAAAAAATCTACTTGACATTTAGTGTATTTTTACTGGAAGTTTTGATTCATAAACTGGTATATTAAATTTAGTATACAAGTGTAATGTATAATTAATGTATAGTACAGCACAATCAATAATTTACTTTAATTTTACCTTTAAAAAAATCTACTTGAAATTTAGTGTATTTTTACTGGAAGTTTTGATTCATAACCTAGTATATTAAATTTAGTATGCAAGTGTAATGTAAAATTAATATATGGTACAGCACAATCAATAATTTACATTAATTTTACCTTAAAAAAAATCTACTTGAATTTTAGTGTACGTTTACTGGAAGTTTCGATTCATAAACCAGTATATTAAATTTAATATACAAGTGTAATGTAAAATTAATGTATGGTACAGCACAATCAATAATTTACTTTAATTTTACCTTTAAAAAAATCTACTTGTAATTTAGTGTACTTTTACTGGAAGTTTTGATTCATAAACTAGTATATTAAATTTAGTATACAAGTTTAATGTAAAATTAATGTATGGTACAGCACAAATAATAATTTGCTTTAATTTTACCTTACAAAAAATCTACTTGAAATTTAGTGTAGTTTTACTGGAAGTTTTGATTCATAAACTAGTATATTAAATTTAGTATACAAGTCTACTGTAAAATTAATGTATGGTACAGCACAATCAATAATTTACTTTAATTTTACCTTAAAAAAAATCTACTTGAAAATTAGTGTACTTTTACTGGAAGTTTTGATTCATAAACTGGTATATTAAATTTAGTATACAAGTCTACTGTAAAATTAATGTATGGTATAGCACAATCAATAATTTACTTTAATTTTATCTTAAAAAAAAATCTACTTGAAATTTAGTGTATTTTTACTGGAAGTTTTGATTCATAAACTAGTATATTAAATTTAGTATACAAGTTTAATGTAAAATTAATGTATTGTATAGCACAATCAATAATTTACTTTAATTGTACCTTAAAAGAAATCTACTTGACATTTAGTGTAGTTTTACTGGAAGTTTTGATTAATAAACTAGTATATTAAATTTAGTATACAAGTGTAATGTAAAATTAATGTATAGTACAGCACAATCAATAATTTACTTTAATTTTACCTTAAAAAAAATATACTTGAAATTTAGTGTACTTTTACTGGAAGTTTTGATTCATAAACTAGTATATTAAATTTAGTATGCAAGTGTAATGTAAAATTAATATATGGTACAGCACAATCAATAATTTACATTAATTTTACCTTAAAAAAAATCTACTTGAATTTTAGTGTACGTTTACTGGAAGTTTCGATTCATAAACCAGTATATTAAATTTAATATACAAGTGTAATGTAAAATTAATGTATGGTACAGCACAATCAATAATTTACTTTAATTTTACCTTTAAAAAAATCTACTTGTAATTTAGTGTACTTTTACTGGAAGTTTTGATTCATAAACTAGTATATTAAATTTAGTATACAAGTTTAATGTAAAATTAATGTATGGTACAGCACAAATAATAATTTGCTTTAATTTTACCTTACAAAAAATCTACTTGAAATTTAGTGTAGTTTTACTGGAAGTTTTGATTCATAAACTAGTATATTAAATTTAGTATACAAGTCTACTGTAAAATTAATGTATGGTACAGCACAATCAATAATTTACTTTAATTTTACCTTAAAAAAAATCTACTTGAAAATTAGTGTACTTTTACTGGAAGTTTTGATTCATAAACTGGTATATTAAATTTAGTATACAAGTCTACTGTAAAATTAATGTATGGTATAGCACAATCAATAATTTACTTTAATTTTATCTTAAAAAAAAATCTACTTGAAATTTAGTGTATTTTTACTGAAAGTTTTGATTCATAAACTAATATATTAAATTTAGTATACAAGTGTAATGTAAAATTAATGTATGGTACAGCACAATTAATAATTTACTTCAATTTTACCTTAAAAAAAATCTACTTGAAATTTAGTGTAGTTTTACTGGCAGTTTTGATTCATAAACTGGTATATTAAATTTAGTATACAAGTGTAATGTAAAATTAATGTATGGTACAGCACAATCAATAATTTGCTTTAATTTTACCTTTGAAAAAATCTACTTGACATTTAGTGTACATTTACTGGAAGTTTTGATTAATAAACTAGTATATTAAATTTAGTATACAAGTATAATCTAAAATTAATGTATGGTATAGCACAATCAATAATTTACTTTAATTGTACCTTAAAAAAAATATACTTGAAATTTAGTGTACTTTTACTGGAAGTTTTGATTCATAAACTAGTATATTAAATTTAGTATACAAGTGTAATGTAAAATTAATGTATGGTACAGCACAATCAATAATTTACTTTAATTTTACCTTTAAAAAAATCTACTTGAAATTTAGTGTACTTTTACTGGAAGGTTTGATTCATAAACTGGTATATTAAATTTAGTATACAAGTGTAATGTAAAATTAATGTATGGTACAGCACGATCAATAATTTACTTTATTTTTACAGTAAAAGTACTTGAATTTTAATAATTTGCTTTAATTTTACTGGAAAAGTACATGAATTTTATACCACAATTGTATATTACATTTCGATGACGAATTTATGAATAAAAACTTCCAATTTTTTTTAACAGTGTTTATCAATATATGGCAAATCCACGGGCAAGTTCTGTCGTTGCTTTTAATAGAATGCAATTACACACTATGCTGAAAATTATAACAAAAGATCAAATGATACAATATCAAACGAAAGATCAAATAATAAATACATAAATGGGGCCGATTAAACTTTCTATAATTTAAATAAATTAATCTAAAGACAATTATTATTAATTCTCTGTTTGATAATTGAATAACGTACACGATGTACATTTTGGCATGAGGCCAATCGTATGATACATATTTATTAAAATTGATTTTTAAATAATTATTCTTGAATTAGGTAATGATTTTTAATAATATCTAATTGATAATTTGGTTTTGTCAATTCACATGTATTTCTATTAATTCGTCTACAGTCAATTAATTCAAATTATCAGTGTCGTATATGAACGATGAGTATCACGGAATATACAATTTTGCAATTTAAATAAGTCGTTAAAATATATATTGAAAGAAATTTGTTTTGAGATGACGATTATTAAATTAGGTGAAAATAAATATTAATAAGTGATAGATGGGTCGTGTTAAAAGTAGAATAAATTAAATAAAATTAATTGTCACGAATTATTCCTTGGGTGAGGAAAACGATCATAATTCATTTTATTTTATTCCAATGAATTGATCTGAAGTCAATAAACCATAATAATTTAACCGTGAAATAAATCGTGCATCAAAATCCATCATCCAAATATATATAAATATATATGAGGTTTTATTGGTTTCCCGATAATTATTATTAAATTAGGTCATTCTGAATGTGACATCTAAACGACGTCAATATCTCAAATAAATTTCGATACCAAAAAATACAGAAATATATGTTAAATAATAAAAATATAGTGTCCCAGTAATTATTGTAAAAATGAGCTAAAAATTCTTTCGAATAATCCTATTTTCCGCATTCGAATGTATATCAATTAAATTCGGCTCATCGTATTTATTTCATGAATATGGTAATGGGAAAATGAGTTGACATCGATTAAATTATAGCTGGGTGAGAAAATACGCAGTGAAAATTTCGTTAGGTGAGCAGGTGAGGGATGAAGCTTCGAAATTCATGGTCTGGTGCGTGCAACTCGTTAAACGATCCACTACTAACAAACTGCAGTCTCGAGACTCTTGGGTACGCTGGTCTCCAGAGACTAATACCGCAAGGACGACTAGTACGGTTCCTCTTTCAGTTCCACCTATAATCATTGGACGCCAAGGGAATTTCCCGTTCACCGGGTTGCAACGTTACTCGAGCACCTCGGTAACACTTCCAGTCGTTAATAACAACTACAACGAGAAACATAGACTCACGTTAAGGAACGTGTAATTGTTGCTGAGATAACGTGGAAGAATAGAGACAATTGTGGAGCTGAAGTATTCCTCGTCCTATTTGATAACGAGGGCCAACATTTTCTAACCTCGAATAATTCATTGTGCTTAACCCTTTAGTAGCCATACGGAGAACAATAATGGGTTACAGCAACATGAGATTAGCTACCGCAGCAAAAATCATTAGCAAATATAGTGACAGCAAAAGTACTTGCTCTTACAGCAATATTTATTTGCTGTATCTGATTTGCTACAGTAGCAATAGCTATTTTCTATTGCAGTAATAGCAGTTTGCTGTTGAAGCCATTCTAGTTTGCTGTTGCAGCAAAAGTAGTTTGTTGGCAGCAAAAGTAGTTTGCTGGCAGCAAAAGTAGTTTGCTGGCAGCAAAAGTAGTTTGCTGGCAGCAAAAGTAGTTTGTTGGCAGCAAAAGTAGTTTGCTGGCAGCGCAAACAGTTTGCTGGCGATGCAAATAGTTTGCTGTTGCAGCGCAAACAGTTTGCTGGCGATGCAAATAGTTTGCTGTTGCAGCGCAAACAGTTTGCTGTTGCAGCGCAAACAGTTTGCTGTTGCAGCGCAAACAGTTTGCTGTTGCAGCGCAAACAGTTGGCTGTTGCAGCGCAAACAGATTGCTGTTGCAGCGCAAACAGTTTGCGGTTGCAGCGCACACAGTTTGCTGTTCCAGCTTAAACAGTTTGCTGTTGCAGCGCAAACAGTTTGCTGTTGCAGCGCAAACAGTTTGCTGTTGCAGCGCAAACAGTTTGCTGTTGCAGCGCAAACAGTTGGCTGTTGCAGCGCAAACAGTTTGCTGTCGCAGCGCAAACAGTTTGCTGTCGCAGCGCAAACAGTTTGCTGTCGCAGCGCAAACAGTTTGCTGTTGCAGCGCAAACAGTTTGCTGTTGCAGCGCAAACAGTTTGCTGTTGCAGCGCAAACAGTTTGCTGTTGCAGAGCAAACAGTTTGCTGTTGCAGCGCACACAGTTTGCGGTTGCAGCGCACACAGTTTGCTGTTCCAGCTTAAACAGTTTGCTGTTGCAGCGTAAACAGTTTGCTGTTGCAGCGCAAACAGTTTGTTGTTGCAGCGCAAACAGTTTGCTGTTGCAGCGCAAACAGTTTGCTGTTGCAGCGTAAATAGTTTGCTGTTGCAGCGCAAACTGTTTGCTGTTGCAGCGCAACCTGTTTGCTGGTGCAGCGCAAACAGTTTGCTGTTGCAGCAAAAGTAGTCTGCTGGCAGCGTAAACAGTTTGCTGTTACAGCAAAAGTATTTTTCTGGTAACACAAACAACTTGATGTTGCAGCAATAGTGATTTCCTAAGAGCGCAAACGCGCTCGTGAGAATGTGATGTTTGGGCTTCAGGGTTGGACCACCTAATTTGACGTACAGTTCAAGATGCTCTTGTATTAGTGCTCGCAACAGCGGACTAACATTTTTCGGCAATCGTTTAGCATAGGTGATGTCGAGTATTTCACGCAATGACACGTAAAGTTTCCAATACGGATTACATTCCGAAACTAAATCCCTTATGATCACCCCGAATAGTTTCACGAAACACGTCGTTTCTGCAGCTGTCATTTTGAGCTTCGAACTTTTTTAAACAGTTTTACACTTATAACTTCTTTGTATAACTTCTTCACTAATGCCTCACATTTTGAAGAAAGATCGCAAGGATCCCGGCGCTTTTGGTTAATTCATCGTGAAGACAAAATAAGCTGATGATGGGAACTGGGCATGAACGAACTTCGCACTAACAAAGCAGTATCAAAAATTGATCGCGACAGAACATTGGCGCTGCGCATAACGTGTTAAGATGCGCAACCCGCCTTTTTTGCAGCAACTCATTTGCCGGCGGAACTTTCTTCGATTGGTTACGCTAGCAACTTAAACGAATTCGCTCGAGTGCCAAACTTTTTTTTGTGGTAGTAGCAAATGTTTGTTTATATGCAGAAATATTTCGATAAATGAAATGCCGTCGCTACAGCAAATATTCAGTGCGAAGCCCTTTTATACTAATTTGTTTTTCCAGCAAAATGTATAAGTTTCACCAACAAATCATTAGTTGGGTCTGCAAATAATCTGGGAGATGCATTTTTCGTTTCCGCAACTAACGCTTATTTGCTGAGAGACCAAATTAGCTGCTGCATGAACTAAATGGAAGGCTAGTGCAACAAAATAGACCTAGCAAACTAAGACTAGCTGCAACAACAAAATTATTTTTCTCTGTGCAGAATCTAAATTAAACTCTCAAGGAAATGAAAATTGCTAGAAGAATAAGGTACTGGGGGAAATCGTCTGCATAAGATATGTGCAAAAAATAAGAGATCAAATTCATTAAAAGCCACGAGCTATTTTTTTTATATTTCATTTTTATTTATTTAAGAAACTCAATACTGTACTAAGTTTTTTTTTATAAAATAGTGCGGATAATAATTTTGAAATTTTCTTATATTTTACTAACGCACTTTCAACAATGACGAGATTAAGAGATTTTTTTCGAGTACCGGGATAAAAAGTTTCTTGCTAGGAAAAATTTCATATTTTTTAAAAACTTCATACACTTGCGCTTCTATTGCTGTCGGTGGATTAGGAAACTATACACTTTTATAATACACTTTGGTTCGCTGATATCCCCCCCCCCCCCGCCCCCTCTACCCCGACACGTCGCATTATCAGCCAACACCGCGAAATGTTATCTTGCAGCGTATAATCCTATTACGGGACCTTCTTGGCCCTTCTGGTCCGATGTAAAAACGATGAGAAAACATTTTGCGATCGAACGACGAGAGCATCGCTGCAAAATAAATTCAGTGAAAAAAATTGTACCACGAACAAAGTTGTAAACCTCCATTATTTTCAAAACTAAACTGAATGAAAAAATTATTTTATCATTATTATTTCCTAATAATACTCTGCTTATGGAAAGATTTTCACGTTTTTTAATATTTGCAAAGAAAAAAATATTCAATAAAATTACATAAAAAATTTTGAGACACGATAGTGAAAAACTGTTCCTCTTTTTTTGTTTTATTTTTATTTTTTAATTATATCCCAAAAATTTACAGAAAAATTACTGTGAAAATTCATTTTAAAAAGTTGTTCTTCATAATCATTTTAAAATATGGATATAAAAAAATAAAAACTACGAATGGTTGTTGTAAAATAATGACTACCATTTAACAAGCAAAATTCTAAAGATACTTTGAAATTGGATGAAACTTTGTGGGCAATGCACATTGAATATTACTGCCACAGGAATTGTTAGAATCAGTAAAATGGATTTTTTTTTAGTCTTTTTTACAACAGAAATACCAATAACATGAGATATTTACATTATTGATACAGTGAGTTGCTTTCTTGATAAGAAAAAAAAGATACTGATGGGGAAATAAAAATATAAACGATTTTTTACATTTTACATTACATATTTCCATCTAATTACTACTTTATATATTGTAATTTCTATTAAAGAGCTACCAATATTTATTCTATTTACGTCCAGAGAAAATTCTTGCTTTCAAAATTGCCTAAGAAATAATTTGTGATCTGGCTGTAGAACAGGTGTAAATTTATTACTATTTCTAAAGTTGTCTAAAGGGCTAAAGTAATTATAGGACAAATATTTATAAAATCAAATTATGGAGGTTTACAACCCTGAAGACGAAGACTAAAAATCTACAAAATGGCAATAATTCCGGACTCAAATTCTTGACTATAAACAACTTTTTTACTTTCTACAATTGTGGAATTTTTTATTGTACTACTCAGCATTACACTGTTGAAAAAGACCGGAAGTTTTTATGTGTAATCTCGTAAATTTAATTTAATTTACATTCGCGATATAAAATTAATATACTTCCGCAGTAAACTTGGATCAAGCTATTAAAATTCAAGTACTTTCACAATAAAATTAAAGTATAGTATTGAAATTACAAAACCATAGAATAGTTTTACATCGCACTTGTATTTTTAATTTAGTATAACAGTTAATGCTTAAAAATGTCCACAACTTGTACATTATATTGAAACTTGTATGTACTATATTATATGGTATTATATTTCAATATAATGTACAAGTTGTAAAAATTTTTATACCTAAATTGCTATACTAACTTTAATATACAAGTCCGATGTAAAAATAATATTGGCTACTGCAATTTCAGTTGGTTTTTATTCTTGCAGTGTGTTGGTTCCAACATAGTTTAATAAAACTGAATTTACAAAAAAGGAAATGTTGAATATTGAATATTACAATGTAATATAAAAGTTGTGACATTTTTTATGCATAAACAGGTATACTAAATTTAACATACAAGTGGGATATAAAATGAATGTATGGTACTGTAATTTTAGTACCTTTTTTTACACTGCACATGTTTCAAAATAGTCAAATAAAAGTGAGTTTACAAAAAATAAAAATGAAAAGAAAATGTTGAATATGAAGAAAAATTGATGTGCGGCATTGTAATAATTTTCGTATATTTAATTACAGTGTACATGTTTCAAAATACTCAAATAAAAGTGAGTTTTTTCTATTATATTCAAATATTGAATATTTGAATATAATGTACAAGTTGTAGAATTTTTAATGCATAAACACATATACTAAATTTAACATATAGGTGCCATATAAAATTAATGTATGGTACTGTAATTTGAGTAAATTTTTCTACACTGCACATGTTTAAAAATAGTCAAATAAAAGTGAGTTTACAAAAAATAAAAATGAAAAGAAAATGTTGAATATGAAGAAAAATTTATGTGTGGCATTGTAATAATTTTAGTACATTTAATTACAGTGTACATGTTTCAAAATACTCAAATAAAAGTGAGTTTACAAAAAATAAAAAGAAAATGTTGAATATTAAATATTTGAATATAATGTACAAGTTGTAGAATTTTTAATGCATAAATAGATATACTAAATTTAACACACAGGTGCGATATAAAATTAATGTACGGTACTGTAATTTTAGTAAATTTATTTACACTGCACATGTTTAAAAAGTCAAATAAAAGTGAGTTTACAAAAAATAATAATAAAAAGAAAATGTTGATTATAATAATTTTAGTACATTTAATTACAGTGTACATGTTTCAAAATACTCAAACAAAACTGAGTTCACAAAAAAAAAATTGAATAATATATGTATTACTAAAGGCGCTCTCAGGACGAAAGCGTTTCGAAGGGGTTTTAAAAAATGCGGAAAAACAAAACACCGAGCTAAATTTAACATACAAGTGCGACATAAAATTAATGTATGATACTGTAATTTTAGTAAATTTTTTTGCACTGCACATGTTTCAAAATAGTCAAATAAAAGTGAGTTTACAAAAAATAAAAATGAAAAGAAAATGTTGAATATAATAATTTTAGTACATTTAATTACAGTATACATGTTTCAAAATACTCAAACAAAAGTGAGTTCACAAAAAAAAAAAAATTGAATAATATATGTATTACTAAAGGCGCTTTCAGGATGAAAGCGTTTCGAAGGGGTTTTAAAAAATGCGGAAAAACAAAACACCGAGCTGAATTTAACATACAAGTGCGACATAAATTTAATGTATGATACTGTAATTTTAGTACATTTTTTTAGACTGCACATGTTTCAAAATAGTCAAATAAAAGTGAGTTTACAAAAAATAAAAATGAAAAAAAAAATGTTGAATATAATAATTTTAGTACATTTAATTACAGTGTACATGTTTCAAAATACTCAAACAAAAGTGAGTTCACAAAAAAAAAAAAAAAAAAAAAAAAAAAAAAAAAAAAAAATTGAATAATATATGTATTACTAAAGGCGCTCTCAGGATGAAAGCGTTTCGAAGGGGTTTTAAAAAATGCGGAAAAACAAAACACCGAGCTAAATTTAACATACAAGTACGATATAAAATTAATGTACGGTACTGTAATTTTAGTACATTTTTTCCACTGCACATGTTTCAAAATAGTCAAATAAAAGTGAGTTTACAAAAAATAAAAATGAAAAAAAAAATGTTGAATATAATAATTTTAGTACATTTAATTACAGTGTACATGTTTCAAAATACTCAAACAAAACTGAGTTCACAAAAAAAAATTTGAATAATATATGTATTACTAAATTCGCTCTCAGGACGAAAGCGTTTCGAAGGGGTTTTAAAAAATGCGGAAAAACAAAACACCGAGCTAAATTTAACATACAAGTGCGATATAAAATTAATGTATGATACTGTAATTTTAGTACATTTTTTTACACTGCACATGTTTCAAAATAGTCAAATAAAAGTGAGTTTACAAAAAATAAAATTCATAAGAAAATGTTGAATATAATAATTTTAGTACATTTAATTACAGTGTACATGTTTCAAAATACTCAAACAAAACTGAGTTCACAAAAAAAAAAATTGAATAATATATGTATTACTAAATTCGCTCTCAGGACGAAAGCGTTTCGAAGGGGTTTTAAAAAATGCGGAAAAACAAAACACCGAGCTAAATTTAACATACAAGTGCGACATAAAATTAATGTATGATACTGTAATTTTAGTAAATTTTTTTACACTGCACATGTTTCAAAATAGTCAAATAAAAGTGAGTTAACAAAAAATAAAAATAAAAAAAAAAAATGTTGAATATAATAATTTTAGTACATTTATAATTACAGTGTACATGTTTCAAAATACTCAAACAAAACTGAGTTCACAAAAAAAAAAATTGAATAATATATGTATTACTAAAGGCGCTCTCAGGATGAAAGCGTTTCGAAGGGATTTTAAAAAATGCGGAAAAACAAAACACCGAGCTAAATTTAACATACAAGTGCGACATAAAATTAATGTATGATACTGTAATTTTAGTAAATTTTTTTACACTGCACATGTTTCAAAATAGTCAAATAAAAGTGAGTTTAAAAAAAATAAAAATAAAAAAAAATGTTGAATATAATAATTTTAGTACACTTAATTACAGTGTACATGTTTCAAAATACTCAAACAAGAGTTCACAAAAAAAAAAAAAAATTGAATAATATATGTATTACTAAAGGCGCTCTCAGGATGAAAGCGTTTCGAAGGGGTTTTAAAAAATGCGGAAAAACAAAGCACCGAGCGTAGGAGGCAGAGAGGCAACGTGACTGCGGAGCCAGCGCAACAGCGAGCATCAGCAGCGCTGTGACGGGGTCGTCGACCGGGTAATCGAACACCCGATGGCCAACGGAATTTCCACGGTACGCCAAGTTTTCCCAACCACTATGAAATTCACAAGGGTTATGCCATAATTCCCAACAGCTTTATGAATCACTGAAAATCTGATTTCACAACACGCAACGAGAATCCAATTAATCATTCGCGCCCTACAACCACATATTTCCTATTTTTCTTTCGTCGATTTATCTCGCAGTGATCTGATAAAAAAAAAAATAAGGAAAAAGGGTAAAGGGTGCGTTAAGATCGTACAGGAAAGAGCAATAGCTACAACAAACCTAGGGTTGAAGTAAAGGCTTAACGAAGCAGTGAACGAGAAGAGTCTCGGTATGATTGTGAAGGGCGAAAGGGTTGCAGAGGGTGAAAGTGAGCTTCGCCACTCCGCACTACAACAATGTATACGAGAAACTACTTGTAACGAAGAGGACAACAAAAGGGCTAATAATCCGCTGTGAGAGGAGAAAAACATAAAATTAAGGCCACATCTACACAAAATGATAGCAAATTTTTTAGCCGTCAAAAGGAAACAAAAAGAAAATGTATTATTACAACAAACGATTTGCTATCACTTCGTGATTATTCATCATCGTGCGGAAATTTGATAAATGGAAATAAAAAATCATAGTCGTTTACGGTAACACAATGTAGTTAAGTATCTACACTGTAACGCTATCACTATACCAGCTTCTTGCGGTTAATTCTGGCACAAGACACAGACCACGCTGTTTATCCCGTTACATAATCCAGCATATAGTACATCCACGCGCCTCCTGCGCGTTTGCTATACATGTTACAAGTGATTCTATATAGAGTAACGTACAACAACTACAGTTGTAGTAGTACGCGAGGATTGAACGCCACGCGACGACGCGACAGCCTAAGTAAAGAGCTTTTCGAAGCAAGTAGCACGTTCTACTTAATCGAGGCACACACGGAAAAAGAACAATCAAAATAAGTGTAACGTTACAATCTCGTGTGACAATAACGGTTATTTATTGACGTAATTTATCTATATAAGCCAGGGATTTAAAAAAAGAAAAACAAAAATTTATTACTAAACTATGACGTCCTGACGATTTTTTAAAACGCGTCCGTCGACGATTGAAGCGGAGAGAGATAGACTCTCGTCAACACCGAAGTATATTAACGCGTGGGGGTTACGTTACGGGTAACTGTCGCGTGTCTTTTGGTGTGCCGGTCCGACGCTGACTGCGCCGCTAGAGTTGACTCTCGCGTTCCTCGCCGGTTCGCTCTCGACGCTTATCGATTTTTCCGCGCAGCCTCCGCGGCCGGAGCACAGGAGACGGCGATTCCGTCTCTCGCTCTGTCCTCTCGCTTACACCGCTCCCACTCTCTGCAACTAGCATTTCCCTCGCTTTCCCTCGCTTTCCCTCGCGCTATTCTCTACGCGCTGTATCTCTCTGCTCTATGTCCTTCCCTCTCCGTCTCGCAATCTCCTGGCGCTGCTTATATATATGTATATATGTGTATATATATATATATAGGATTGCTACCTTCAACGCTCGTGCTGGTTGCGCTCTGCCACATCCGGCATCCTCTCGTGTCCTTGTTCGGAGCACTCGCAAGGACTCGTCGTATGCGCACTCTCGTAGTTCTCACTGGCAAACAGTAACGTCGTCCTTGTCCTCGTGCGCTAGAGCTTTTTATATATATATTGTATATATATAGTAATTTTCTGTTGAATGTAATATATAGTGTACGGTTTATAAATTATAATATATAATATAGTTATTAAGTTATATTATAATTTGTGTAGTATGTAGTATGTAATATATAGTTGTGAATAATATGAGAGCTCTATATATTAAAAATATTTCGGCACCGTCGCTGTGTAAGAGAATCGAGGGGGACCGCAGGTCTGGATTTTTCTCACATGGGCCTCCAGGTTTGGATTTTCTTGATTCCCTAATGGGCCCTCAGCTTGGATTTTCCTAAGTTCCTCATGGGCCCCAAGTCCGGATTTTTCCAAGTTCCACGTGAGCTCCCAAGTATGGATTTTCCTGAGTCCCTAATGGGCCCCCAGTTTGGATTTTCTTAAGTTCCTCATGGGCCCCAAGCTCGGATTTTTCAAAGTCACACATGGGCCCCCAAATTTGGATTTTTCTGAGTCCCTAACGGGCCCCCAGTTTCGATTTTCCTAAGCCCCTAATGGGCTCCAAGACCGGATTTTTTTAAGTCACACATGGGCCCCCAAATTTGGATTTTCCTAAGTTCCTCATGGGTCCCCAAATTTGGATTTTCCCAAGTTCCTCATGGGCACCAAGCCCGGATTTTTCTAGGTCTCACATGGGCCTCCAAGTTTGGATTTTACTGAGTCCCTATTGGGCCCCCAAGTACGGAATTTTCCAAGTCCCACAAGGGCCCACAAGGGCAGATTTTTACAAGTCCTTCATGGGCCTCCAAACCCGATTTTTTTAAGGCCCTCATGGGCCCAAGCCTGGATTTTTCCAAGTCCCAAATTGGCCCCCAAGTTTGGATTTTCCTGTATCCGTAATGAGCTCCCAAGCCCGGTATTTTTCCAAGTCTCTAATGGGCCTCCAAGCCCGGATTTTTCCAAGTCCTTCATGGGCCCCCAAACCCGATTTTTTCTAAGGCCCTCATGGGCCCAAGCCCAGATTTTTCCAAGTCCCAAATGGGCCCCCAAGTTTAGATTTTCCTGTGTCTGTAATGGACTCCCAAGCTCGGTATTTTTGCAAGACCCTAATGGGCCTCCAAGCCCGGATTTTTCCAAGTCCCAAATGGGCCCCCAAGTTTGGATTTTCCTGTGTCCGTAATGGGCTCCCAAGCCCGGTATTTTTCCAAGTCCCAAATGGACCCCCAAGTTTGTATTTTCCTGAGTCCGTGATGGGCTCCCAAGCCCGGTATTTTTGCAAGTCCTTAATGGGCCTCCAAGCCCGGATTTTTCCATGTCCCAAATGGGCTCCCAAGTTTGGATTTTCCTGTGTCCGTAATGGGCTCCCAAGCTCGGTATTTTTCCAAGTCCCTAATGGGCCTCCAAGCCCGGATTTTTCCAAGTCCCAAATGGGCCCCTAAGTTTGGATTTTCCTGTGTCCGTAATGGGCTCCCAAACCCGGTATTTTTCCAAGTCCCTAATGGGCCTTTAAGTCCGGATTTTCAAACTCGATTGCGGGCGGGGGGAGGAGTAGGGGGATCGGATCATCCTTGAGAGAGACTTATAATAGTTTTACCATTTTCCTTAAGGCAGGACGAAAGAGACTCCATAAGGTGGAGCCAACCTAGTATATATATATATATTATCTGTTGTTACTATAGCGATATTTTTCTATCAAATTATGGTTACACACGGTGTGAAGATGGTGTGGTACGTTAGAGAAACCTTTTGAGGATCACACTCGTGTCCTTGGACGTAATAATGGTAAAATAGTGGATGTTATTTTTGTGAGGTAATTTTTTTTTTCCGCCGCGTCAAAACAACACGTGCGGTTTTCTAAGACGTACGGTAACTCGATATTGCTCGCTTGACGACTTTTCAAAGAGAGCGGAAAGACATAGCGGGAGATAGAAAAATGTCTTCCTGATCGTTTTGGCGAGTATTTCGTTTTTTTTTCTTGCTTACGTTTGTACCAACGAAAGAGAATAACGAGGTTTACGGTATAACTTTGCTACGAAATTTAACGGTTAACACGCGGTACCAATATCACGAATTGTTCGCAAGTTTGGCAGGACGTTAAGAGGTCGAGACACGCGGTGAAGCGAGAATAACGAACGGTGGAGAGGCTTATGTTCTTCCTTGTTTAGTCGATCAAGTATGGCGAAGTTTCGTACGGATACGAAGAACTTTGAGTTTGACGCGTTTTGAATAAGATATAAGATATACGTGTTATCGATACGTATTACGAGAATATTTAGACTATGCTATATATGGATGGTCGGCCAAAGTATTCACGAATTGGATCAGATATCTGTACATGTGACACGAAAACCTGCGCATGTAAATACGCTGTTAGAAATTTTTGTACGAAAATTAATATAATGTTATAAATAAATATTAATTAATAAACGAAAATATTGTTGTAAAATTAATATACGATATACTAAACACTTGATAAAAGTTGTGTGTATAATATAATTATTAGAATTGTACAACATATCTGTATAATAAATAAAATTTAATATTGATAATTATCAATATTAAATTTAATTATAATTATAATTATGATTAAATTTTTTCAAATCTTTTTATAAAAGAAAGTAAACAATTGTTCTTTGCTGGGATGACAATAATTTTGTTTTGTTTTCTCCTTTTCTCCGTCGTTGCATAATATTTTTACATTGTGCATAGGGATAAGAAATATGACCAAAACCCTTGGCACAGTTGTGTAGCTCTACATTTTTTAGGGATCGTGAAAATATTTCTTTTCATCTGGTAGACTGTGTAAAAGATCTGAAATCTCAGTATACTTATTTCCCCAGAGACCAGTTATTCCGTGACGAAATGCCGATGAGAATTTGTTAGGACTCCGAGAGTGCCGAGTGGTCCGTACGGCGCGTCTGACAACGAACGGACCTTATCTACTTCGCAGTAGTAGTAGAGCAGTGCACGCTGTCCAGAACGAGTGGAATATAGCAACACAACTATTCGCTGTGTTTATGAGAACATTCGCTACTTTTATCATTCGCTATTTCGATCATTCGCTATTTTGAACATTTGCTATTTTGATCATTCGTTATTTTGAACATTCGCTATTTTGACTACTCGCTATTTCGATCATTCGCTATTTTGATTACTTGCTATTTCGATCATTCGGTATTTTGATTACTCGCTGTTTCGATCACTCGCTATTTTCATTACTCGCTATTTCGATCATTCGCTATTTTGATCATTCGCTATTTTGATCATTCGCTATTTCGATCATTCGCTATTTTGATCATTAGCTATTTTGATGACTCGCTATTTTGATCACTCGCTATTTCGATCATTCGCTATTTTGATCATTCGCTATTTTGATCATTCGCTATTTGGATCATTCTCTATTTGGATCATTCGCTATTTGGATCATTCGCTATTTGGATCATTCGCTATATTGATCATTCGCTATTTTGATCATTCGCTATTTTGAACATTCGCTATATTGATCATTCGCTATTTTGATCATTCGCTATTTTGAACATTCGCTATTTTGAACATTCGCTATTTTGATCATTCGCTATTTGAACATTCGCTATTTCGATCATTCGCTATTTGGATCATTCGCTATATTGATCATTCGCTATTTTGATCATTCGCTATTTCGATCATTCGCTATGTTGATCATTCGCTATTTGAACATTCGCTATTTCGATCATTCGCTACTTTGATCATTCGCTATTTGAATCATTCGCTATTTGGATCATTCGCTATTTGGATCATTCGCTATTTGGATCATTCGCTATTTGGATCATTCGCTATTTGGATCATTCGCTATTTCGATCATTCGCTATTTTGAACATTCGCTATTTCGATCATTGGCTATTTGGATCATTCGCTATTTTGGTCGGTCGCTATTTCGATCATTCGCTGTTTTGACCTCGATCAATACAAACGAATAACACACTGCATTTTGGAGATGTGGACGTTAGAAAATAATGAGAAAGCAAAATATGCAATGCTGCACTTTTTTTCTCACTTCAACACTACCATTTTGGTGCCTACATTTCCAGATCCAGACATCAGACCGATAGATGCAATAAACCAACGCCATTATACGCCACTTACAACTCCAGAACCACTAGACCACTAGAGGCGAGAATAATATTGAAAATTTGTTTTCCCCGCCCTTGCAGAACGCCCAATTACTTCAGTTTTCGCGCAGGTCTCGAAACAAGTGTGCTTATTGGAGCGTTAAGGGAATTACAGGCTGCGGGTAAAGTTTGCCAGACATTTAATTCGAGTACAGCAACTCCCATTGGGCCTAAGCTGTTCTTTAATGCTCCAGGATTGAAGCTTTGTTCGTGGCCGTAAAAGTGTGCCATTCCGTACACGGGATGTATACAGAATGCGTTGCGGGCGTCAGCAACCTTTTATACTCCACTAGGTATCTCACTCACAGGGGCTTATCTTTTGGGTCGAACCCTGAAATGAAAGACAAGGCAGGTAACAGCATCGGAGAGTATTAGGGTATAAACGCTTTGATACCAAGTCAGTCCCTGACTTGTAACCTAAACTCACCACATCCAACATGATTGTGAATCCCTTCACTAGGTACATAAGATACAATTGTTGTCCCTTAATCTGATTAACTCAATTTTTTTCATACATTCAAAATGCAGCTTCACAACCGTTCAAAAAAGTCAACGGATGTCGAAATTTGACACATTTTTTTGGAGACTCCACAAAGAGCGAAGAGTGAAGAAAATTAATTTGCCAAAAGCGTAAAATCGAAATTGACATTTTTGTACTTTTAACAAAAGGGCTTTGTCCACAAACGACAAAAGAAAACGTCTTATCAAATGGACCAAATGATTTCTATTAATTTATAGCTTTACATTACTTATTTTAATAAATTATTTTTGTACCTGTAATTATTTTTGCAAAAATTGAAATTTTAGCGAAATTTTTTTTTATAGGAACAACAAGAAGGTTTCTGTTGGCATTTGTAGATAAATATTTATTGTAAGTAGAAAAATCGGAATTCACTTTTTATTATTTATATTATTTCAATTGATCTGACTTTTATTTACTAATTTTTTATTTTAGTTAAAATTGTCAATGAAATATTCACCGCACCATAGATTTTCACTGTACTTGCGGATAACACACGAAATTATATTGTTATTTAATAGTAAACAAAGGTGGAACATTTTGTCTGAAACGTTAATAAAGAAACACTCAAATCCTCAAATAATTTCAATTTGTCATTAACTCGAAATAAATTCCTAAATACAGATTAGTTTATTTGCCCACCGCTAAAGGTAGGAGCGACCATAGAACCAAGAAACATTCCTCGACAAACCGTACGGAGTGGAATGTTACCGAATGAACAGCGAAATAATTGAAAAAACGAGATTACTTCACCAACATGAAAGAGAATGAATTTAATTTCGAACGTTTATTCGAAAGTACCTGAATAATTAAATTACATCCTTACTCTCGTCTCTTTTGAGCAAAACAGACAAGGGTTGAATAAAATGATACTGACTGTTGACCGCATTAAGAGGGAAGTTACCTTTATCGACTTTAAATATCGAAAAAAATTATATTTCAGAAAATAAAAATGAAAAAAAACGCATTTTTCTCAAAACTGCATTTTCTATCTGTGTACAATATAGCTCAAAAATTAATTGACCGTTTTCTATTAAATTTGACGTACATCTTCATAATAGTATAGTTTTCGATATAGATTAAGATATTTACAAAAAGTCTTTTTTATTGCAGAATAAATCACTTTTTTTTTCGAAAAATTCAAACTTTTTTTTCAAAGCTTGGCACATTTTCACAAATTTTTAATAATCGTCACTGTTTATTAGTTTATATTCTCCGTATGAGTATTAATTAAAGAAAAATTTTCGTTGGTCCTCCTCCATTTTGAAAAAGCAACAAAAAAACGTTGTTACAGGGAAAAGTCTCAAAAAATAATATCCAAAGTTTCAAAAACGTTGAAATTTTAATTTTCCTTTAGAACAAAAATGATGAAAATCACCAATCTTTGCCCTATTAAAAGTTCCATTATTATGTTTAATTTATTTTTACATCATTCATATCTGGGGGTGTTTTATTACATCGCTGTAATAATTTTATGGCGATATAAATCTCGTACGAAACATATTATTAATCAATATGATCAGGATGTTTAATTATTTTTCAGTGGAATCTTACAATCGTTGGAATCCGAGTATTAAAAGTGAAACTATAGATCGCTGTAATAATTTTATCGCAATATAAATCTCGTACGAAACATATTATTAATCAATATGATCAGGATGTTTAATTATTTTTCAGTGGAATCTTACAATCGTTGGAATCCGAGTATTAAAAGTGAAACTATACATGTTGAAGTGACAAATATGTGGGGAATTTTCCAGGTCGACCGTCAACTGAGTCAGCGTTTCATTTCATTCGCTGCAAGCATCGTGCATGAGGAACAAAAGGGCCGCTAATACCAACCCACACAGATGTACTAGAGTTCGTTCCACGCTTCGCTATTGAGAACATTGAAATCTTTGGCAAACACTCGTCTGCCTCGGAAATCTCAAGAAGCCAAGGAACGATCTGACAAAGTGGCTCTACATCGAGCTCTTCACGACTTGCAACCACTACCGCCTCCTGCCGGAGGTACCACTCCTTCAGAATCAAGGTCCACGGGTAGACACGAGTTGGATTAAAAATCCAGAAACATTTTCCTCTTGTTTGAGATAAGAAGAGCTTTTTCTATCTTTGCTCTTTAAAATTATAAGATTTATTATCTGCTTCGTATTTTACCTTTGACACGACACTACACTGTTAACCCTCACCCCATGTAGGTGTTTTCGGCACCCTAATACCATGAACCGGGGTCGTTTTCGGCGGCGCGCAACGACACCCATAATTATTAATAGAAAAATCTTTAAAAATTCATAGTTGATCTTTAGGATGTCCTTTTGAAGTGCGAACAGGAATTTTTTGGATATTGTTATTTAAACAAAAAATATTTTATCAAATATCAATCAATGCGCGGAAAAAAACGCTTCTTTTTCTTTTTAATTCTAGTTTGAGTAGAAATCATGAGAAAGAAGTTTAAAAGCCGGTTATTTCAAGTAAAAAGGTTGCTCTTTAAGGAAAAAAATATGACACTAGTGTGAGATTAAACCAGATACCATATTCAACTATGGGAACATAGGTATGTTTTCGGGAGGTCAGAACGAGGTATTAAAGAGAAAGAAGCGCTCAACGTCGGAGATAATTTTTTTTTTAATTTGTTCATGTTATTGTAGTCAAAATAACATTTGTTGACATTGAAAACAATACAACTTCGGTACAAAAAAAACATGCTGCCTCCGGAGTGCATAAATTTCTTCGGTGTTTCTCAGTGCCATAATGCTGTAAAATGAAATATATAAGTTATAACATATTTCTTGTGGTTTATAATGCCAAAATATGCTCAAAAAAAAAAATTCAAAAAGTTCACTGTGCCGCGGGCAACGGACTACTACAGCTGGCATCATGTACTCTCAAACCTTTCTACCTATACTTTTTTTTAGTACCACTTAGGTGACGCTGAAGTCGCCGGTGTTCGAGAAATCTCAACAAGAAATTTCGGCCAGGACAAAAACGACCCCCCTACATGGAGTGAGAGTTAAAAATCTGGTGTTAAAAATGACACCAGGTCGGTGTGTATATAGATCCACACTGATTGTAGTGTCAACAAGCGGTGTAAATCGAATAGTGCAAAATAATCATGACACTAATTTAACACCACTAGCAATCGTATCATTAGCACCACCTTACTGTTAATTCCATAACACCAGCGCGGTGTTAATGTTTTTACACTATACAGATGTTATAATCTGAAAATGTTGTTTCAAAAACTCGTTTAAATTAATTGCACCAAACAAATTTTTTAGAAATCTCTTTTATTTCAAATATAGCATATTTTGGAACCATATACATGTCAGTACTATCATATGGTTGATTAACAACATATGCACACTTGTGCTTTAAGGGGAGGGAGTCAGGTCAAAACAATAGATTTTGGAAATTCAATATCATCCAAATCCTATTGCATATAAAAATGCCTAACGCACTATATTGTTGGTACACGATGAAAGGATTTTTTACTGTCGTCTGACTTGCATATGCTTTTCAATATTATCTTAAGCAAAGTTCTTAGATTTTCCATTCTGCGCATGATTCAGATCAAACGACTAGGCAGATTGGAATGGTTGACGACTCATTTTCTTCTTCATGAAAAGATACACCGGCTAAATGGAGCAAATTATTTTTTTTCATTCTGAAAGCAAAGTTAATCACTGATTTAGAAAATAGCATAACATTTATTTATTAATAATTATGTCACTTAAAAAATATTTCCTTTTATTAACATTTGCTCCATTTAGCCGGTGTATCTTTTCATGAAGAAGAAAATGAGACGTCAACCATTCCAATCTGCCTAGTCGTTTGATCTGAATCATGCGCAGAATGGAAAACCTAAGAACTTTGCTTAAGATAATATTGAAAAGCATATGCAAGTCAGACGACAGTAAAAAAATCCTTTCATCGAGCACCAACAATATAGTGCGTTGGGCATTTTTATATGCAATAGGATTTGGATGATATTGAATTTCCAAAATTAATTTTTTTGACCTGACTCCCTCCCCTTAATGTTGGTAATTCAACAACTAAACTAAAACATTCTTTACTTTGTGCTACATTAAATGCTTGACATTAGTCGTTAAAATGTACAGCTGTCTCCTACAAATCTTCGTAGCCGATGAGCCGTCCGTTGGTGTCATTTTGATCCACTGAACTTCGCCTTAAAATTTAACTTTTTTTTATCGTTACATACAGAACGGGATAATAATACTTGTCACCTAATTTGCATTTATATTCTACAACTCTCGTACAAAAAATACTGATCGCCGAAAACAATACAAGCAAACCGCGATCTTCTAGATTCGTCGATACACTGGCTGCGGTCATTGATCACGGTTAGTTGGCGCCCCAACATGTGCACATGATTGACATCGAACAGTGCCAAATTAACACGAGCGGGTATTACGGTTACACTGTTATTCGTGGACCGAAAAAAATCCTAACGTAGGTGTTGATAAAGGAAATTGACACGGGATTAAATTTAACGAAACCGCCCATGTCAATTTTACACCGCAGAAAGTGTCAAAGTTAACGCTATAATGGGTAACACTAACAAAACGTCCACAGTAGTGTCATTTTACACCGCAGATTCTTAACAGTGTAAGATGAAGGATTAACCCATCTCCAATTGTAAAATAGGAATATAATTTAGTTACAAATGATAGATTTCTCAGCAACTTTTACTAGCTCCGTCAAAACGTATTTTTCATATTTCTATTGTTGGTATTTCACTTATCTTTTTTAAATACTAATTTAGAAACATAATGATTTTGAAGAAATGTTGGACACTTTTCCGAATCGAGCGAAAAAAAATGTTTTTTTTTTTAATTTGATTTTGCGTGTAAATGCGTTTTTCTTTGAAGAAATATATTTTAGGATGCATTCCTAATGGAGATTTGGTTTGTCAAATTTATTGACGAATTTTGAATTTTATTTAGAAAAATATGTTGACAGTTAAAGGATTAACACACCCAAAACGGTATTTTGATAGATTTCAAATTTATAGAGAAATAATATTTAACTGAAATATACGTGATGCCATGTAGCATCATTAGCAGTAGGTTCTCATTTTGCTGCACCTGTCAGTGTATCAACGCCAAGTTTATCACATGTTGATTCGCGAATCTTGAACGACATGCACCAGCGTAATAAATCATGCTACGATTGTAGGCAGGTAAATTCCGTGGGTTGAGAATGATTTATTAAAGCAATAGAAGCGAGTGCACAGCAATGAGGCAACAGCTGCAACACAAAAGGGTAGGTGGAGTTTCCCCACGTTTGTAGGGCTTCGTTAAGGACCTCTAGACACTTTTCTCTGGCACTTGCCGTTCCTCACGTGACCTTCGCTTCGTTCTACATCGTTTTTTCTTTCGTAACGCCATGAATTTACATGCATTCGTTGTCGAGGACAATTTCCAGGCACCTCTAGATTTTTAGTTGCTCAGTTTCAACCTTTTTAGCTCGGTATAAATAATATCCGGGAAGATTGGAGCGAAAAGCAAAAGCTATGAAAATTAAGATCATTGGAGAAGTTCAAGGCCATACATGAGCTTTTTATTAAAAGTTTTATACATAGTCGTAGCAAAGCATTTAGATATTCACTAAACTGATATTATCACAAAATAAGAAGCAAGAAAAAAAGAATCAAATGTTCATATGTCAAGTCGGAGAATTAAAATGTCTATGATATTGAGATCACAATTTTTACCTTGAAAAAAATGTGTTCCAAGGAAATTTTCGTTTGCTTGCATTTCACATAAAAATTAAAGCGATTGTCGTTTTATTTTTGCGTTTGAATACTCGATTATCAGGACAATCGGTTTTTAACTCAAAATTGTCAGTTACAAGGGTGGAAAATTATGTATTCAAGGGAAACATTTTTTTTTTTTTTTCGCTTCGACTATTTCGCTTTAAGTGTAAAAATGTATTAAAGGTATCTCAGAATAAGGGCAGATAAACAATAATTTAAAAAAATAAACAGAATAGCTGCTCTTGAACACTTTCTTCCATTTTTATTAAACTTCTTTTTCATTACGAGAACATTTGCGTATTCAAAAAGAGGCGCAATGCTGATAATGCTAATTAAGCATGTAGAAATACAACAGCAAAGAGTCGGTAGGAACGATAACGAGCATTTGTCGGCTGCTTGGGAACCACTTGGTATTCGCGATGGGGAAGCAACGCCGGCCGGAAAGACGATTCAGCGCGGCACGTAGAAACGTCAACTACTGTGGTACTTAGGTACCTACCGCCTTTCCAACATAGAGGTAACGTCACGAGCCGCAAACACGTGAAGTATAAGTGTAAAGAAAGATTTTTTTTACGGCGTTTCGTAATCACAGGTTTTTGTCTCCATATAAAATCAATTTTTTTTTTCGCTAAAATAACCTCATTTCGTGCGCGTAATACGTGCGCAAAGTCAATTTTTAAAATCTTTGTGCTCATGCGTAATGAAGTGTTATTACTCCCTAGGGAGGAAAACAGTTTAGGATTTGGATTTGGCCCGGATAAGGATTTTGAAATTTTCTTTTAATGAGAATATTGGAATTACGAGGTCGGGATTTTACACACCGTTAGTACAACTGTAGATTTTTTTCCTGTTGGGCAATATTGATGAACAATGAAGTTATTATTATTTCAACAAAATTCCGCTGAATAATCTATTCGCGTGACCCGCTTTAAATTCGAACAGAGCATAGTTTACAATATTTTCTCTAGTATGACCGGATTTAATAACAAATTATGAAGGTTGTTTTATTTAGTAAAAAATCGAACTTTTTTCTACTGCTTGCCAATGCTGGGTACGAATTTGAAGTAAATCGGACGAATAGACTATTCGGCGGTACTTTGTTTGAATGACAATTCAAACTCTATTTTGGCAAGACTGTGTTTTAATTATGTGTAAAATACCGACTTCCCAATATATTCAGCAAAACAAAAACAAAAAGAAAATTGAAAATCGACTACTTTTTTGAGCCCCTCCCTTGCAACCCACTTAATTATAACCATAGTATATTTACCCACTTAATTATAACCATAGTAAATATACTATGGTTATAATTATAACCATAATTATAACCATAGTAAATATACTATGGTTATAATTATGGTTGCAAGGGAGGGGCTCAAAAAAGTAGTCGATTTTCAATTTTCTTTTTGTTTTTGTTTTGCTGAATATATTGGGGAGTCGGTATTTTACACATAATTAAAACACAGTCTTGCCAAAATTGAGTTTGAATTGTCATTCAAACAAAGTACCGCCGAACAGGCTATTCGTCCGATTTACTTCAAATTCCCTGCAGTCCCTGCCTATAATAATAGGCAGGGACTGCGTATTGTTAATATTAATTTTTTGATCGTATGCGACTATTCTCGGTCAATATTTTTTATGATGGAATTTGACTTTGCGAATCTTTTACAAATATCGACTGTAGCTGCTTAATAAATTAAATTAATTCATCAGGAAGCCATAATCAACAAATTTTAATCTCAAATGTGGAAAAATTCCGCCACGACCTGGATTCGAACCGGGAACACCCGAAATTCTAGCCTGGTGCATTACCAATCACGCCACCGTGGCCCTGGCAGAATTGATTCACAATCGTTAATTAAGAGTCAATCTCTAACCATAGTATTCACAATTTGTTTCAGATTAAAATTTGTCGATTGTAGCTGCTTGATGAATTAATTAAATTTATTAAGCAGCTACAGTCGATATTTTGTAATATTCAGTGTAATATTTAATTTATTTCAAAATACGTATCCACATATATATGTACATATATATGCATACACACATGTAAATTAAATCAAAGTTTTAGTTATAATAGATTATATTCATACACGTATACATATATATATATTCATTTAGCATTTAATTTGACAATAATAATAGCCTCCAAAATCAAGAATTCTCGTAGATATATTATAAATAAACACAAAAATATCAAGCTAATAATTGTGGACACTTTAATTAAAAACATAATATGTGTACCAATATACAAAATCTACGTATAATGTCTTGTACTGCAATCGCAAACAATATTTCATTTATTACACTTCGTTCAAAATCAATTTTCATAAGACTCTATTCATACATATATATATTGGTAAATAATACCTCACACTCTCTGTCACCATACACAATGAACAAATTTATATTACAATTCTTTTACCGACACTGATGGTTGTGCGGTCGGTGTACGGCTCTGGCGGTCCCATGAGTTAAGCAGCATTGTTTGCGGCCATAACTTGGATGGGTGACCGTTTAGCCGTGCACCGGCCGGCATATCAATCAGTGAGCGGGAGGTCAGTTTTTCTGAGACCTCGGTGTCTACACTTAAGTACCTTACTTTCGTATATACACCGGGAGACCAGAAAAATATATGGCCGTCTGTACCAGCACGGGTTTTCCGCAGTTTCCCCGTGTTCATGGCGAATGCGGTACAGTGTAGCTAAATCGGCTGCGGCCGCATGGAAAGTTAGGTTAGCTTAGCGAAGTGCGGGTAGAGAGTGATAGGAGGAAGGGTGGGATGGGCGGTAAAAGGCGATTGAAGCCATACCATGGAAAGAAATATATTACAATTCTTTTATACTTATCTCGCTATAAATTAACGATTACCGGCCGGTAGATGCCAGTCACACGCAAGTCGATGAACAATATTACTCCAATTTATAAGTTGTCGTCAAATTGATAGAGGACAAGGCACGTCTGCCCGGTACTACGGTTGAGAGGCGAGAGAGAGATCCTATTGCACGCGACGAGGACTGTGATCTGCGAATTTGTGCCTATTCGGCAAAATTCCGTAAAAGCACGAATTCGCGATCGATCCTCGTGCGGCAATCGATAGATATTCGGCGCGTTAATTTGATTTAAGTATGCATCATTACAATTTGTAAAAGATTCGCGTTAGTGAAATTTGAATTGGGCTTCGGTTTCGCGCGCTTTGAATCTAGTCGAATAGCTGAGAATAGTAGCATACGATGAAAAATTAATATACTCTTAATTATAATACCGCGTGGCAAGATCCCCATGTATAAAAGTAGCGACTCGCCTATACTGGGAGATTGCTGATAGTTTAATCATACGTTGCAACAGCAGGGAGCTTAAAAATTACAGTTCAATCTGCAATAAGAGGATTTTGATAAAATCCGTAATTCACGAACGATTAAATAATGAAAATCTCGTTATTTCGGAACGTCCATATAAATGGAAGAAAATTCAAGACTTAAATGTACCGAAAGTACATCTAAAAACTCATTGAATTGTGGAAGTTTCTGTTGAAAATTTATGAGACGTATGTGTATGGCTCAATGCATCTGGATTTTATAAGTGGGTCGCTCGAAGCGCAGACCATTTTGGTAGGAGGTGGCGATCGTGCAGTTATCAGAGCTTACGAGGATTAAATCCAACGGCGAAACGGAGAAGCCACGATTCTCCTAGCAGCTATTAAAATGTCGGTATATCTATAGATATATATACATATGGGTCATTCCACGGGATTTCGCACAAAAAAAAACCCGACCGACTCCAATTTTCGCCTAATTTTTTTATATTGTTGACTATGTCAAACGGAGCATCTGTGAATTTTTTGAGAATTTTATTCTTATATTTCGACGAGCCATAAAATAAAAGGTGAAAAAAATGAAAAAAAAATCTGACGTCAAGTGGAATAATGATATCGACAAAAATAACTAGGTCAAAATGTTCGTAATTCAACACAGTTTACGGTAAAAATAATCAAAATAAAAAATAAACATAACTTCTATTTTATTTATGTCTTCTACCAAGAAAAGGTATCATTTCGCTAATTTGGCCCCCTCCGATTTCAATACAAAAAATCACGAATATACTACATGGAGTCCCAAACATTTTAAGCACAAGCCCAAGATGGAGAACGCATTTTACCCATTTAAAAAAAAAATATTTCGGGTAACTGATTTTTTTAATTTTCTTCCAATCTTCTGCGTATTTTTTTATGTAATTGGTAATATTAAAAGGAGCTTATGTGATTTTTTTCATAATTTTATATGTAGATGTATTCGATTCATTAAATGTAATCGAGTTACAAATTTCAAAAATTTTAAAAAAAGAAACCGATCAGCTAATCGCTTTCTTACTCACTCAGTGGCCGCTCGAGCGCTGGCGTCGCGAGATTCGCCTGGGGTACGCCTGGGGCGTGCGATCAGCTGATCGTCTCGTTACGCACGCAGTGGCCGCTCGAGCGCTAGCATCGCGAAATACGCCTGAGGCGTATAGTAATTTTGTTATTTTTTTAACTTAATCGGAGAGGTCCATATAAGTGAAATGGTACCTTTTTTTGTAAAAGACGCAACGAAAATACAATTTTTAAAATTTGTAATTCGATTACATTTAATGAATCAAATACATCTACATATAAAATTATGAAAAAAATCACATAAGCTCCCTTTAATATTACCAATTACATAAAAAAATACGCAGAAGATTGGAAGAAAATTTAAAAAATCAATTACCCGAAACATTTTTTAAAAAATGGGTAAAATGCGTTCTCCATCTTGGGCTTGTGCTTAAAATGTTTGGGACTCCATGTAGTATATTCGTGATTTTTTGTATTGAAATCGAAGGGGGCCAAATTAGCGAAATGGTACCTTTTCTTGGTAAAAGACATAAATAAAATATAAGTTATGTTTATTTTTTATTTTGATTATTTTTACCGTAAACTGTGTTGAATTACGAAAATTTTGACCTAGTTATTTTTGTCGATATCATTATTCCACTTGACGTCAGATTTTTTTTTTCATTTTTTTCACCTTTTATTTTATGGCTCGTCGAAATATAAGAATAAAATTCTCAAAAAATTCACAGATGCTCCGTTTGACATAGTCAACAATATAAAAAAATTAGGCGAAAATTGGAGTCGGTCGGGTTTTTTTTGTGCGATTATTATTTTGATTATTTTTACCGTAAACTGTGTTGAATTACGAAAATTTTGACCTAGTTATTTTTGTCGATATCATTATTCCACTTGACGTCAGATTTTTTTTTTTTCATTTTTTTCACCTTTTATTTTATGGCTCGTGGAAATATAAGAATAAAATTCTCAAAAAATTCACAGATGCTCCGTTTGACATAGTCAACAATATAAAAAAATTAGGCGAAAATTGGAGTCGGTCGGGTTTTTTTTGTGCGAAATCCCGTGGAATGACCCATATATACACTCATACACACATACATAGATACCCACGTGGACGTAGTACAAATTCAGTTGGTTACGGTATTGCTGGAAGACGAGCTAAGTTTGGTGTAATGAGGAGACATCGATCGCCAAGAGACTCGGCGTCACTATATCTACCAATCTATCTATCTATCTATCTACCTCCTGAGGCACTAGACTCTGGCACTGCAAAATTCAATCTAAGATCTCGAGGGATCTTGGAAGACACGGCAGAGGAGCAACGACAAGATGAACGAACGAACGAGCCGAACGGACGATAGGCTTCATATGTATGGGGTATTCGAGGCTGAACAACGTATCGATCGACCTACACATTATACTATTCATTTGTGAAGCAAGGGATATAAGGTAAAGGTACCAATGATCGAACGGTTAAATTGCAAAGTAGATTGATGTGCAAAGTAGAACTTTGCACATTGCTTCCTTATTAATTTTCATTTTTCACAAAGCTATGAGTTAGCTTATTTATTAATTTTGACTTCCTTATAGAGAAAGCTTTATTTAAAAAGTTGACAATTGAAATTGTTACGTTGCTTCCCCGTTAATTTCTATAGCTCTCCTGAAAATTCTGTTTTTCTTATTTTTTATTATTATGTTTGGCTTCCCCGTAAGAATAAAGAATCCTGGTTCCAGTATAAAAAATCCAGGTTTATACTATAACATTGAATCTCGTAACAGGAAATCAGTGTGTGGATTTTTTATTTTTCGGCAGAGATTGAAGGTATAGCAAGGAAAAAAAAATTAGCACTAGTTCGAAATTTCAAACAATTACAAAATTTCAAACGATTTCAAAATGTAAAAAAAAATGTTTAATTTTTAAAGAATTCATAATTTTGGAAACTACAATTTGTTTTAAAATCAAATTGGCCATAGAAGTTCGAGCGAGTGGTATCAAGTTCAAATATCTTTAAAAATGTGAAAGTAAGAGCGTGATGTGATTTTATAACAAATTAAAATTGTCATAATTTTAGAACCACTCAACGGATTCGTGCCAAATTTGAACTTAGACTTTGTCTATCTACACTAAATATGTGTACCAAATTCCAGAGTGATATCTTGAAAATTGTGTACGCTATCGTGATAACAAGAATTCGACATACACACATAGACACACACAAACAGACATTTCGTACAAATCATTTTTCTCGACGTTTTAAAGCCTTTTGAGCATCCTGAGGTGAAAATCTGGGAAAATTTATTTTTACGAAAACAAAGCTTCCCTCACGGGGATGAAAATGAATGAGGAAACAATGTGCAAAGTTCTACTTTGCAGCTTTTTTGTTGTTACCTATATAGTTGCTGACCAATTCAAAATCAGGTAAAATCCAAACCGCTTTACCGATTACCACCAAATCTCGTAGGTAGCAGCGCTGAATGTTATTTTTCATCTGTAGAAAATTTTAGTTGATTTGCTGAGATCCTACTTGAGTTAGACCAAAACGAAATTTTTTTTTGAAAAATTAAAAATCCAATAAAAACCGAATTTTTTTACAGATTCATTCATAAAATAGCTTTATTCATAAAAAATTATTTAACTCAATAGCTAAAAATTTGTGAATGCTAGAGAGCCTTCAGACATTTTTTGAAAATTCCAAAGTCAAATAAAATTTGAACATATTTTTTAATTTTTTTGAAAATTACCACAAACAAAGGTATCGACTTGCTTCATATGTTTGCTTAATTTCAGCCCGTTTCTTAAAGCAGTTCTTGAGATATGTCCATACATTTTTTCGTTTAGACCATTTTTGATGTTCTGACGTAAAAAAAAAATTTTGTTAAAAAACAAAACTTCCTCCGTGAGGAAGCAAAAATGTAGATACGATTTCGAGTTACAATTTTGGATTTTTGATATTTAAATTCGTAATAAATGAAAATAAATGGAAAAGTTTTCGAAGCAAAAATTTAGATACGATTTCAAGTTATAATTTTGGATTTTTGATATTCAAATTCGTAATAAATGAAAATAAACGGAAAAGTCGAAGGCTGAGTCGTGTCCGGTCATTGGTACGGTTGATTTAGCTGACGATCACCCACTAGTTATTGGCTTACAAAAGACACTGCATAGAATGAAACGTCGCACTGCCAATAACTGATAACATCTCGTTTATTATAGTGACGATAACTGTGCCATGTATCTTTGGAGTATTACCCTATGCGCATTTCATCGCCGTCGTCACTTTGATGAATTGAGCCTTAGGAGACTTTAGCCCCTTCACTCGTTCTCCATCATCATTTCCCACGCTCTCGAATAATACAAGCTATGCAGAACGACTATTTAAGTACTTTTGGAAATCTTCAGCTTACCCAACCCAATTTTCGTTTGCGCAGAAACTGGGTCAAATCTTTCAGCTGGATGGTGAATAAGAGATTGCGAAAGTTGTATTACGAGGAAACGAAATCCAAGTTGAACTACAGGTTGGAATGTTGATTAATAGATGACCGACAAAAGGGAAACTATGACGGCAGTGATTAACTAATCGTTTAGGACTTGGAAGTAGAACAAAAAAAAATTGATTTTGCCTTCGAGAATTTTTAAGTGAATTTCCGATGAATTTTTTCAAGGTCCGCCAAAGTAAAATAATGAATAAAAATTAGGTAGAGAAAATTAGGAATGCAGTTATTGAGAAACTGAAATATAACAAGGTTGGATCCTGCTTCACATAAATCAGCAGGATCTTTTCTGATACAAATTGATAGAATGCACCGTGAAAATAATAGATTGTAATGGTACACTGAAAAAAAAATTATTTGGTTGGCTGAAATGGTTTCATATATGAAATAGGAATATTGTTTTGATTATTTATTTATTGAAACAAGACCTTAACTGTAAATTTGATCAAATACGTTTACGGATATGTTACATTTTATTATTTAGCTATAATTTAAAAAAAAAACATAAAAGTGCCAGTTTAACAAATAACAAACCTGTTTTGTTTACATGACAACAACTTTTGTATTTTCTACGGATTTCTAAATGAAATTTGAAAAGTAATAAACAGATTTCGTAAATTCGGCAAATTAAAAAAAAATGGATAGATATTAAGTGACAAAAATTTTGTTGTTGAGTTTTTAATTGCATTTATTTTTAAATGTTATAAAGAGAGATGAAAAATTTTTGTTTTGCAAAATGGCAAAAAAAAAATCCTGAAACGAAAATACGCCTTTTTTTATTTATAAATAAATTATTCTAGTACTTTTTTGTAGAACTTGAAACTAATGGTTTTTGTTATTAAACAAACAAAAAATTCTTTTAACGTTTGTGGATAATAACTTTCAAGTTCTGCATGTAGAATTTTTTGGCATATTTATATATTAATTGGCTATTCAGGTCCAATATGTGATAACTATTAGGGTTAGAATTCGATCAAATCAAACAATACTATAATATACAAACCTAGAGAAAAAGTTTCATTGATTCACGGAAATCTTTGCCAATGAAATGAAATACTTGAATTTCAATACTATCTTTTCTTTGAATGATCTCAAACTCAATGAAAAGTAGTGACATTGATTCGAAGAAACATTTCTTTAAACCAATGAACTTTTTTCATTGATTTCAAAGATATCGTCTCTGATTCAATGAAACGTTACCACCTCAAAATTTCGAAACCTATTTTTTCCTGAAGTACGCGGCAGATAAAGCTCAAATTTTGTGAGTATGTAAGGAAGTATGGCAGAAATAGGCTCAGCTTGTGGCTCCTCGAAACTCGAAGCCGTTCGTTCAGGAGAACCGGAAAACAAAAAAGTGAGGTTAGGTGCGAGAGAGAGATCAATGAAAACGTTTCTGTGAACCAATGAAAATGTCTCTTTAAAACAATGAAACGGTTTCTTTATTATATGCTCACTACACTGAGAGAAGAGTTTGTTAACAGTTAACAAATCTTGGTTAAATATGGCGAAATGAACTATTTAGTTATTCTTATTGAATTTCACGTGAGCCAAATAAAATTTGTTAACTATTAAAAAATGTCAGCGAGCTTTATTTGCGGTAAGTAAATTTTATTTAGCTCAAGTGAGAGTCAATAAGAATAACTAAATCGTTCATTTCGCCATATTTAACCAAGATTTGTTAACTGTAAACAAATGTTAACAAACTTTTCTCTCAGTGTAAGTAAATCTTTATTTACAGGCCATGAAATGTTCTCTTCGAAATTCAAATGCACTATTTCATTGAAATCAAAGAAATATCTCGTTGAAATCAATGAAAAAAAAATCAATCCACCCATTTCTTTGGCGTCAATGAAATCTTTTCTCTCGGTGTAGGCTTCGAATTCGATCAAATCAAACGATACTATAATATACACCAAGTCTCCTATGTTCGTGTTCTGTGTTGATATGAGTGAATGAGAGGAACGAAATAAATTATCGATCATTTTGTAATAGAGGCAGGGCATATGCTTAGGTGAAGGTTGAACGCGATTGTGTTACTTCGGTATTAGTTACGACGTCGGTCCAAGGTTCTACCGAAAGCTCGAAACCCGGCCAACGGGATGTGTGTCCCGCGTACTAGGCAACGTGTAAGCCAGCTGGGCTAGAGATCGCGGGCCAGACCCTGGCCCGGGTCAACGCGGATAAACCTCCCGCGCTCGAATGACCCATTTCACGAGACTGCTTCCGGATTCGATGTTCGTTTTGCCTGTGCTGGTAGCCCACACGATCCCTCCCGGCCTTGTACCTTTGCTAGGGAGCGTCAAGGTTCAATGTCGAAAGGTGAAAGCTCAATGTCGAGCTCAACGTATGGTGGTGCGACCGACTTTCTTTTGATTTTTCTAAAATCCTTCTACTGCACTTACCATATGTCGGTACGAAGGTCGTCGGCTTAATCGTTAAGACGTGTACCTCGTATTTTCTCGAGGAGATGTTGAACACGTGCGACATAATTTATATTTTAATTTGGACCTTCAACGTGGTGTGAACTTTTTACGGTAACGAGAAAAACGTCCGTGCGTAGAAGAGAGACTAATGGGAGGAAAAAATGGACGGTGGAAAAATGGGCTCCGGATGAGAGTTTTGTTTCATTTTTACTTCCTCATACAGGAAGCTATGTTTTCGTGCGCTATTTTTCGTTTTCTTTTTGATATCGAATTTTGGCCTTTACTATCACTCTTAAGTCACATATTCTATCACAGAAAATACCGGTTACAAGCCATTTTACCATGATTTTAAAAAATATGACTTTTTTTCCGCTTTTGATTTCAGAATTCACAGATCCGACTTCCGGTCGGAAAATCTAACCTACATTTTTTTTTCTTCAAGATATCAAACTTTGTCGTCTTCATTGTCGTTCTCAAGTCACATATTCTGCCCCAGAAAATACCGGTTATAAGCCTTTTGCCATGATTTTAAAAAAAGTTACTTTTTTCCCTTTCTGATCCCAGAATTCACAGATCCGACTTCCGGTCGGAAAATCCAACCTACATTTTTTTTTCTTAAAGATAGAAAATTTTGGTCTTCATTCTCGTTCTCAAGTCGCATATTCTACCCCAGAAAATACCGGTTATAAGCCTTTTTACCATGATTTTAAAAAAAAGTTACTTTTTTCCCTTTCTGATCCCGGAATTCACAGATCCGACTTCCGGTCGGAAAATCCAACCTACATTTTTTTTTCTTCAAGATAGAAAATTTTGGTCTTCACTATCGTTCTTAAGTCGCATATTCTACCCCAGAAAATACCGGTTATAAGCCTTTTTACCATGATTTTAAAAAAAAAGTTACTTTTTTCCCTTTCTGATCCCGGAATTCACAGATCCGACTTCCGGTCGGAAAATCCAACCTACATTTTTTTTTCTTAAAGATAGAAAATTTTGGTCTTCATTCTCGTTCTCAAGTCGCATATTCTACCCCAGAAAATACCGGTTATAAGCCTTTTTACCATGATTTTAAAAAAAAGTTACTTTTTTCCCTTTCTGATCCCGGAATTCACAGATCCGACTTCCGGTCGGAAAATCCAACCTACATTTTTTTTTCTTCAAGATAGAAAATTTTGGTCTTCATTCTCGTTCTCAAGTCGCATATTCTACCCCAGAAAATACCGGTTATAAGCCTTTTTACCATGATTTAAAAAAAAAGTTACTTTTTTCCCTTTCTGATCCCGGAATTCACAGATCCGATTTCCGGTCGGAAAATCCAACCTACATTTTTTTTCTTCAAGATAGAAAATTTTGGTCTTCATTCTCGTTCTCAAGTCGCATATTCTACCACAGAAAATACCGTTTACGAGCCTTTTTATCATGATTTAAAAAATTGTGACTTTTCCGTTTCTGATTTCAGAATTCACAGATCCGACTTCCGGTCGGAAAATCCAACCTAAATTTTTTTTCACTTTATGGAGGTTGGAGCGCTCCACACTAGTCGAATCAGTGCTAAATTTTTAAAAGCGTTTCTACAATTTCAGATGGTTTAATAATCCATTCTAAGGTGTTAATCACATAGCAGCATTAGTTCTTGATATTCAAATACATTCACAGCTGTCATATGAACAGTAAATCGATCAATATCTCCAAATTTCCGATGTCATGTTTTTTCATCCAGTTTTATAAAAGGATAAACCGTAAAATCAGTCCGATTATGACGAAACATAGCTCATTTTGATCACTGGAAGATCCTTAATCGATTGACCGTCCGGATTTTCTATAGTATCAGGCGTTCAAATGTTACAGCCATTTGTATACTTGATGTTAGGTTATGATAGGATAAACAAACGGTTGTATCTTTTGAACGACTAATACGATTTTTAAAAAATAGGCGGCCAATCGATAGAATATCTTTTAGTAAACAAAATGAGCTATTGGTCGTCATAATTGGACTGATATTACGGTTTACCCTTTCAAAAAACTGGATGAAAAAACATAACATCGGAAATTTGCAGATATTGATCGATGTACTGTTGATATCACAGCTGTGAATGTATTTGAATATCAAGAATTAATGCTGCCATGTGATTAACACCTTGGAACAGATTATTAAACCATCTGAAATTGTAGAAACGCTTTTAAAAATTTATCACTGATTTGACTAGTATGAAGCGCTCCAACGTCCTTAAGATATCGCATTATGCTCTTTCCTATCATTCTCAAGTCGCATATTCTATCTCAAAAAATACCGTTTATAAGCCTTTTTATCATTATTTTAAACAAAATATTAATTTTCAAAAAAGAACAAAACCATAAATTTATTCATATAATTTTAACGTAATTTTTTTGTGTACAAACGCCAGCTCTGAAGATATTATCCTTTTTTTTTATTTGCACTAGTTAATTTTTTTTTTTACTCAATCAATTTTAAAGAATTCAGGGCGTATCCTTCAAGGATATCGGGATTTCGAAAATACGCTATTAAGAAATTCCTTTTAAACGCCACTAGGTCGCTTGATGCATTATTATACGATGGCGCACAAGTGGCACGTCAACGGCAAGGTCTCTTTTGATATACAAGGGCAGCCATATAAGCATATGCTTAACCTTTTGCTCTATTCCGATGCCGTGTCCTGACCTGGTATATCTAGGAACCTCATCAAACAGTTTTCTTTTTCATCGCGGGCCACAAGTGCGCGACATACGTTTGACGGCAAACTGTGTCATTAAAGCAAAACCTCTTTTATATTTACCCCGTGTGAAAATACATGAAAATTCCTCGATACATCCGCGCATTACTTTAACATGATTTTATCCTGTAAACGATTTTTTCCAGGCCTAACATTGTTCCATTTTTATACGTATAAAAAATAAAGTTTATATATTATAAAAATTAATTTCACATATGTCCTGCATAAATTTGATATATATTTTTAATAAGATATATATATATATATATATATATATATATATATATATATATATATATGGGTCATTCCACGGGATTTCGCACAAAAAAAAACCCGACCGACTCCACTTTTCGCCTAATTTTTTTATATTGTTGACTATGTCAAACGGAGCATCTGTGCATTTTTTGAGAATTTTATTCTTATATTTCGACGAGCCATAAAATAAAAGGTGAAAAAAATGAAAAAAATTCTGGCGTCAAGTGGAATAATGATATCGACAAAAATAACTAGGTCAAAATTTTCATAATTCAACACAGTTTACGGTAAAAATAATCAAAATAAAAAATAAACATAACTTCTATTTTCTTTAAGTCTTCTACCAAGAAAAGGTACCATTTCGCTAATTTGGCACCCTCCGATTTAAATACAAAAAATCACGAATATACTACATGGAGTCCCAAACATTTTAAGCACAAGCCCAAGATGGAGAACTCATTTTACCCATTTTTAAAAAAATATTTCGGGTAATTGATTTTTTTAATTTTCTTCCAATCTTCTGCGTATTTTTTTATGTAATTGGTAATATTAAAAGGAGCTTATGTGATTTTTTTCATAATTTTATATGTAGATGTATTCGATTCATTAAATGTAATCGAATTACAAATTTAAAAAATTGTATTTTCGTTGCGTCTTTTACAAAAAAAAGGTCCCATTGCACTTATATGGACCTTGACGTCAGATTTTTTTTCATTTTTTTCACCTTTTATTTTATGGCTCGTCGAAATATAAGAATAAAATTCTCAAAAAATTCACAGATGCACCGTTTGACATAGTCAACAATATAAAAAAATTAGGCGAAAATTGGAGTCGGTCGGGTTTTTTTTGTGCGAAATCCCGTGGAATGACCCATATATATATATTTCATGTATCTACGACATTTGTATATAAATTTATTTTCGCGGTAATCCGGATAATGAAATATGAAAATATTCATGTAATAATTTAAAATAAACAAACAGTTGATGAATTTTTATCTTTAAAACAAAAAGCAGGAAATTCGCAAAGTGACAACCATTAATAATAGGAACGTGTACATTTTATGTATTGTCTACATTTTGTACAGGAATTGATGGTATTAATTAACAGAATGTACTTCCGCAAATTCAATTAATTAGTCGCATAAAACTGAGTAAAATACGTAGTTAGGAAACAGTTGCCAATTAATATTCCCATTCTAATAGAATCGATGTTACAACAGTTGACATTTAAACCAAACAACGAGTTTGATTACGACAGACAAACACAAAATCGAGTGTCGAGTGTGAAATCGATAATCCACATAATCAAGTGTCGGAATAACATTGACGTTATTTGAATATAACTACTTGTAATTTGTTAGGGATAAACCATTTTTATTCAATTAATACTCTAGTATTATGATTAATTAGCGAGTAGTAATTGCTTTGTGCTGCAATCATGTAACAAACATTAAAATAAGTTTATTGTCGTCTACCAATAGTGGAACAAATAAGGTCAAATGTCAATTTCCATTGCGCATTTAATATAGTATGAGTGTTTACGTGTTTACCGCGGTTTCAGGACTATTGAACGATAGTCTAAATTAGGTTCCTCAATTTCATCATATTTCGCTCGCAGTATCAATACGAGTCATGTTCCCGCTAATTCTCAATTCAACATAACCATATTTCAATATGCAAACACGATATATGACAATTTATGCTCGGAACAAATTATCTATATACATGTATTATTATGCATCAATTTTTACTTTCTCATCATATACAGAGTATGTAAGAGAGAAAGAATTGGAATCCAAAAAAAAATCGACTCTTAGATACACTGTTAAAAATATTTTGAAAATTAATATATGTATTGGAAGTTCTTTTCCAGATACGGTATATTAAATTTTATTTAATATACAGATATATTGTAAAGTTCCAATAATTATATTATAAACACAACTTTTATTAAGTGTTTAGTATACTGTATATTAATTTTGCAACAATTTTTTTATATATTAATTTATATTTGTATATTAAATTTAATATACGCGTATCCGCAAAAAAACTTCCAATACTTTATATTAATTTTCATACAAATTTTTTTAACAGTGTAGCTGGTAGCTCGACTTTTATTGATGCAGTTTTTTCCAAAATATATGCAGAAATTTTGTTTTCATGAATTTGTTTTTTTTTCGAGATTTTCATGTCAACATGTTTAAAAGTGTCTGAAACATTGAGAAAAGTAGTTTAGAAAAATTGTCCGGATGTGTGTGTGTGTGTATGAAAGGCCAAAAATTCATATAACTGTAATTTATAAATTATTCGACCAAATCAGCTAAAATTTAAACAATATGTACAGTACTGGCTAATCTTCAATTGGTATAAATTTTACAAAAATCGCTTAACGCATTTCATTTTTATAAAAAATTTTGAAATTTTGAAAAAAATACGTAAATTCTCTAGCTCTAACGAATTTATAGCTATCGGGCTGAAACTTCCTATTAAAATGGAACAAAGTGATTCGACCGTTGGTATTGAATTTGGGCCAAATCGGTAAAGCGGTTCGGTTTTTATGAGATTTTGAATTTTTCGAAAAATTTTCGTTTTGCTTTAATTCAGGTAAAATTTCAAATAATCGACTGAAATTTTCTACACAGGAAAAATAACATTCAACCCTACTACGTACCAAATTTGGTGATGATCGGTAAAGCGGTTCGGATTTTACGTGATTTTGAGTTTTTAAAAAATTTATTGGCGTCGCTCTGGATTTCGTAAAACGTCAGAAATCATCAAATTCGTCAATAATTTTCATCTTTCGCAAAGCTTCCTCTATGAGGAAGCCAAAAATAAAATAAAAAAACTTTCTCATAGAGGCGGCTTTGTAAAAAGCGAAAAAGGTTCTACTTTGCATCATTTTTTACTTTCTCATCGCATACAAAGTATGTAAAAGACAAAGTGTTGAAATCCAAAAAAAAAATCTACTCTCAGATAGCTATTAGCTCTTCTTTTACTGATGCAATTTTTTCCAAAATATATGCAGAAATGTAGATTTTATAGTTTTTCAAATGTTTTCAAAAAAGAACGTGGCGGATCTAACTTTTGTAAAATTTATGATATTTTGCTAAATACTTCTTCAAAAGTGCATGTACATTTAATATTATTTGATATTGAATTTGGCCGAAAATAGAAAAACGTTTCGTTTTTTATAGAGATTTTAAATTTTCGAAAAATTGAAAACATCACGTTTTTAAATTTATTTAAAATATGAATGCCAAGTAGAATCTTCCTCAGTATTTTTATAAAAAAGCCAAACTCGAAGAATAAACTTCCTCATATTGTCAGATTTATAAAAAATTTAAAATAATGAAGGAGCAATATGCAAGCTTCTACTTTCCAACTTTTTAAAAAATGAATTCCCTGTTTAAGCATATGTAGGTTTGGAATTTAAAACAAAGCTCAAAAAAGACTCAGGTCGTAAAAAAACAAAAAAAATACGACGCAAAAGGAGATCATTAGTAATTAAGTCAAAAAAGTGCTTCACGACTTCAGTATGAACAATGCATAGCATCTATTTTAAGCAAACAGAAGAGTGTTGAAAATTGAAATGTCAGCTTAAATGTCGACAAGCTGAATAAAGATAGCCGGAAATTTTTTTTTTGAACTCCGAGAGGATAACAATTAGTCCGAACGAAGTTTTGTATAGTTTTTCTTTTTTTTTTATTCTCTTTCGAGCGGTCGTTAAGGCACCCTTGAAAAGCACCCTCGGGACAGAGCGTAATCCTATCGTGAAATGAAGGGGGATGAGCAAAACGAATTATCCCCGTTTTTCTCCTCGTTCACAATTTTTCTCTCTCAAGTCCATGGACATTAACGTGAAACGGTTATATAAGAGCTGTATCAAGTATAATATCCAAAAGTAGGTTAAATATACAAGGATAAACGTGCTAATATAGTTGGAGGTGGTTCTTTACTGAGTTAGCTTCATGAAAACTCGGCGAGTGCGGTTTGCTGTAATGTGCCCGCCCTCGGAGCACAACCGCAAATTTGCACAATCGTCGAATAACTGTACAAAATAATACTAGCACTGAAAGCTCTGACATTGATACGACTCATGGGAAATAGAGTTACCCAGATATGTTTAGCAAAATTTGACATTTTGTGTATAAACATACTGCACACACATAATGAACTGTGACAGATGAAAATCATAGGGAGTCTAATAAATTATGTATATACATCGAATAATGAATCATTGTCAATAACTTGGAATAATTAACGTAGTAATTGCATAGAATTTTTGATAAATTATACCGTTAATAATGACACATTGCAACGTTCGGATCAGAGTTGTAAATCCCCATTAATTCATGAGATATAGTTTACAGTACAATTTGTTTTGTAATTATGATTTCGTAATAATAATATGTAGTGATTGTAAAATAGAGTGTAAACATTTAAATAGCTGCAAAAAATACTAATTTTCGCTCTAATATTGCAAGAAATGGCGGAAAAAATGGGAGAAATTTTTTTTCCATTTTTTCAAAAGGACTATCGTGAATTTTTATTGAAAAATAATAATTTTTGCAGCCATTCCAACGTTTAATCATCGTATTACAATCGCAAACATGTTATTATTATAAAATTATAATAATTTTTGATAAATTATACCGTTAATAATGACACATTGCAACGTTCGGATCAGAGTTGTAAATCCCCATTAATTCATGAGATATAGTTTACAGTACAATTTGTTTTGTAATTATGATTTCGTAATAATAATATGTAGTGATTGTAATATAGACTGTAAACATTTGAGTAGCTGAAAAAAATACTAATTTTCGCTCTAATATTGCAAGAAATAGCGGAAAAAATGGAAGAAATTTTTTTTCCATTTTTTCAAAAGGACTATCGTGAATTTTTATTGAAAAATAATAATTTTTGCAGCCATTCCAACGTTTAATCATCGTATTACAATCGCAGGGATGTTATTATTATAAAATTATAATTATAGAGCTGATCGTATCATCATCATTATTTCTATAAGTATTAGGCATTTACAACTCGGGTTCGGATAAGTATTATCACGTAACTATCTAATATTTATTCAGATGCTGATCAAACATTGATTACAATGTTGGCAGATTAATATTCTTACGTAAATACCGATCTATGTAACAATGTATAAGAATATATCATTACAGCCCACGTAGAAGAATAAAAAATGATCTAGGGATAATCAAAACGAATTGTGCTTGATTATTCTGTAAATTTATTAACGAAACGATAAATCGTTTCATATTATAAGAAAATATATTGACACTGACATATAGTAGAATTGAGGAACTGGGATCTGTCATACCCCTGACTGAGGTTCATGATATTTTACGCCCGGATTATTTTAAATCCCTCTAAATGCCTCCCCAGGCCCGCATTATAAATTTATGTTAAATCTAGAAAGGGTCCTCAAGTGGTGGAAAAAGGGTTTGCCGAGGGATAAGGAAGGGCGTTGCAGAGATGAAATAGGAGGTTCTAAGGGACATACAGATTTAATTATTGTCATAGTCAATTGTTGACATAGCTAATTGTTGACATAGCCAATTGTTGACATAGCCAATTGTTGTCATAGCCAATCGTTGCCATAGCCAATAATTGTCACAGCCAATCGTTGTCACAGAAACCTTGAATTTTCTATTGAATTTTGGTAAGCAAAAGTCTGAATTAAAAAATCTACTTTCATATAAATCCATTGTAACATACGTGCTAAAATACGTGCTTTTTTTTAAAGGAAAACCCACATTATTTTTCCATTTATGATAGATACCCAAGTTAAAATTTTAACCCTTCCAACACCCTTCGTTGAATGAAAATGGGTAAAATATGCCACTTTTGGACGTATATACAAGTTTTTAAAAAAACTGGGATGGTGATATTAGGTAAGGAAAACCCTCAAGGGGCCGAATTACAAAAATTCGATAGGGTTTTTACATAAATTTGATACAAAAATAAGTTTTTTTTTTTTTTGCGCCTAACAGTTCCTCCTAACCTAACACGCAAGGTCTCCAACAACACCAAGGGTAAAAAAAAAGTGTCAATCAGAGGACCCGGTTGGAATTTATTTTAAAAAACAATTCCTTTGATTTTCCCCTTAAGGGCTTGAGTTTTCATTATTAAAATAAATAAACAATAATTTAACAACAAGGAACATCAACAATCCCTAAACTGATTTATTCTGCAAAATAAATGAGCGCAGGGGTCGGTGTCGACAGACACTATTGATTGATGTTTATTGGGTGAGTTGCTTAATGCTAATAACTATTTATCGTAAATTAAGGGAAAAAAAACTCAAAGAAAATAATGTACCAACACACTTGTTTCGCTATATTTGTCACTGCTGCTTATGTAATTATTGATATATGTAATTATAGAGGTTTGTAAAAAAATATACTTCTGAAGAGGACTCGGATGAGAGTCGAAACGTAATCCAGAATTTTATTTAAACGGACCGATCTTTGCCGAAACGTTCAACGTCAAAATCATCACTAATTATTTAAACGTATATACAAGAGTCTAAGAACCTCATCTCACTCTGTACAACCTAATTGGAGGTCCAAACATAAGAATTTCAGTCTACATTAAACTCCATTTACTCCATTCGGGTAATATCTGCCATTTTCGGAAGTTTTGATGAGTGTCAAATGAATGGAGGAACTTCGGTTTGCCCCGTTGAACTGCTACATTTAGGTTTTGAAGAGGGTCTAAATTTCACCTCGAATAAAGTGTTAGAACCTATAAATCAAAGAGCCAAGATTTCAGGCCACGTAATACTTGAAGATCAATAACATTTTAAAAACTAACAAGTGAAAACGCTTCGCCTTATCCGAAACTAAGTTACGAATGTTCCATAAAATCACAGACTACAAAGTAACCGACAATCCCTGGTTCGGGGAGGTTATAAAAATTTAGCGTCGATTTGATTTCGCAACCCGGCACCGGATACCATACAGAGTCTTATACGTTTAACACAGTGTAGCGGAGTAACGTGGAAGTTGTTGTTACCACTCGGGTATAGCTCTTGGCGCCGTCTCGACGGCGCTCACCAACCCGAGAGTGCCGCCTGTCGATATAACGTTTTATTCAATTGCGCCCTATCGGATTTTCTGAGTTGCAACCGCGTGTTGGTTGGTTTGCAGTTACGTCCCGTTCTCTTGGTACACCAATGCCGGAAGTGTACGTGATGTTGCTATGCCCGAGGCGGGTGCGTCTGTCACACGGTTATTACTATCGAAACAGAGGGGCTCGAGCTATTTAACGGAATACTGGTAAAGTAAATGGTACAATGATGCTTCGAGTGATGGCCAATGGCTAGACGTCGACATACCTCCTTCTTCTTCCATCCAATGTGCACTTTGCTAACCATTCACTAAGAGATTGGCCAACAACTAAACTGCATGTGTTATGTGTATAGTTACGTCGTTGACATTACCATGCATTGTTACTCGCATACTGATTAGATATCCATTCTAACGTAGGGCTGCTCAGGGCTTCGACATACAATGCCCAGCGAGAGGGCAAACTATATGGGCATCTACTTGGACGTATGTATTACAGAACTGGTATGCTTCGTGCAACTGGCAATAGACATAAATGCAGGCTTTACGTTGTGTTGATACGGAGACGGAAAATATAGCGTAATAAAATATACGTGCGGATCACTTGGCTATCAAAGAATGGTACACTGTTAAAAATCTGATGTTAAAAATGACATCAGGTTGGTGTCTATATAGGTCCACACCGACTGTAGTGTTGTGGTATGGTATGGTAAGTTTTGGGAGCTTTAGAAGCGATGCACGCAGGCCCATTGTACTTCCCATATTCCTGTTCATCTCCTTTTTTCACTCCAGCTCTGTGGTCTTCATGAAGGACACTAGGCTTCTCAAAGGGAGACTGACGACTGCGCTAGGTTCAATTAAGTAGCGTTAACAAGCGGTGTAAATCGAATAGTGTTAAATGATCATGACACTAATTTAACACCACTAGCAATCGTATCATTAGTACCACCTTAGTGTTAATTCTGTAACACCAGCGCGGTGTTAATGTTTTTACACTGTACAGGTGTTATAATCTGAAAATGTTGTTTCAAAAACTCGTTTAAATTAATTGCACCAAACAAATTTTTTAGTAATCTCTATTATTTCAAATATAGCATATTTTGGAACCATATACATGTCAGTACTATCATATGGTTGATTAACAACATATGCACACTTGTGCTTTAATGTTGGTAATTCAACAACAAAACTAAAACATTCTTTGCTTTGGGCTACATTAAATGCTTGACACTAGTCGTTAAAATGTACAGCTGTCTCCTACAAATCTTCGTAGCCGATGAGCGATCCGTTGGTGTCATTTTGATCCAGTGAACTTCGCCTTTAAATTCAACTTTTTTTTCATCGTTACATCCAGAACGGGATAATAATACTTGTCACTTAATTTGCATTTATATTCTACAACTCTCGCACAAACAATATTGAGCCCCGAGAACAATACAAGCAAACCGCGATCTTCTAGATTCCTCGATACACTAGCTGCGGCCATTGATCACGGCTAGTTAGCGCCCCACCATGTGCACATGATTGACACCGAACAGTGCCAAATTAACACGAGCGGGTGTTAAGGTTACACTGCTATTCGGAAAACGAAGAAAAATCGTAACGTAGGTGTTGATAAATGAAATTGACACGGGATTACATTTAACGAAACCGTCCGTGTCAATTTTACACCACAGAAAGTGTTAAAGTTAACACTATAATGGGCAACACCAGCAAAAAATCCCCACCAGTGTCATTTTACACCGCAGATTTTTAACAGTGCATTATTTTGATTTTTTTTTCTTTCAGTACTATTAGTAAATAATAAAAAATAACTATTAATATGCAATGTGACATACTCCACATGTCCCGGGTTCACATCGAGAGAAAAAGTTTCCTTGATTCAAAGAAATTTCAAAAACTGTTTACCAAATTTGATACTGATCTATAAAGACGTTCGAACTGACGTCGTTACATTTAAACCGCTTCTACTTCTGCCAAAACGGGCTCAAACTTCAAACATGTATGAATATTTGCTACCGAATTTCATGAAAACCTACCGAAGTGGTAGAATTTTATAGATCATTGAATTTTTATATTCACGATTGTCGAAACTTTTAAAGCTTATTTGAAAATGAGTTTGACCCGGTTTGACAAAGAGATATAAAAGTTACAAAATTTATTATATAAAACAAAGTTGCAAATTCGTAGTTTGTCGATGCTTTGTCATCTTTCGCCTTTCCAAGATTTATTTATGACGCCAAAATTAGTCAGAATACTTCCTCGTGGTGGTAACTCTATAAAAGTCGCTCTATGAACGGATAATGAGGAAGCAATGTGCAAGGCCTGATTTTATATCGTTTTTAATTTCAAGGGTGCTGGACATTTATGGACAATAGGAAATTAAGTAAATCTGACGACACATATCTAATTTACTTTTAGATTAGTAAATTCATAGAAAAAGCAAGTCATAGACATATAAACGAATTTACTTTTATCCAGAAAAGTTCAGCTTAAGAGGAAATTCTTTTTCAATGATTTCGCTCTTATTTAAAACATTAACTGTCCTCGCGTAAATCAGATAATAGTCTTTATAATGCAATCATTTATTCAGTGAAAATGTATTTGAAATACTTTCATGGCCAAATGATTAATAGTAATAATAGTAATAATAATTCATCTAAATTATTCATAATTATTGCAGAAATGTGTAAACCATAGTTATCTTATACAAAAAGTCTTTTAAATACATTTTCATTGAATGAATGCCCATCTCCGAATGCAAGAACCACATAAATAACGAACTTGAAATTAATGGGTAAATACTTAGTAAATGTGCTATTTCCGTCTTTTGTTTATCAAAAACAGTTTCTATCCCGCTGCTATTTTATAACCGGGTATTGGATATCCGAGAATGTTTTGTCGTCGGATATTGCAGTGCTCGGGTATTTTACCTCGCCCATTTATTTGCGAATCAATGGTCATTGGATTTTTTGTTACCGAACTTGTCCGACATATCCAACAGAATCGAGGAGAACCCAGAAATCAGTTTGTGCGACAAAATATGGTCATACAACTGTCATGTTCGTAGGACCTTATGTTTACAAGTTCCCGTGATCCAAACTGCTGTAAACAATAATCCCCCACCTTTGTTATTCCAGTAACTTGCGGCAATACATTACCATATTTCATAATACCATTCACTGTCTCTGCCCTGCATAGTTATAAGTTCGCTTCGAACCGATAACGCCTTTCGCACGTTGTTATAAGTATATGTCATTTGCACAGCGTAGTATATTACATTGCGCGAAACACGTATATTATACCTATAACTAATATAGTCTCGATGGAAAACAATTCAGTTTGGTTAGGTACTGGAACGACTTCATAGTGCCTCGAAGAACCTTCGATACCACGAGCAATGGTTGGCTCGGAAGTCGCATTCGTTTACGCACGTGTCATATGACCCATACAATACATTTTGCAGCTATATGTGTACAACTTAATGAAGTATTAGTACGGAATGCAAGTACAAACATCAAGTTGTATAGAACCCTAACGGTTCAAACATATATCCAACAAAGACAGAGATTCAATGGCGAACGTAGACAGTGCGAGGCAGACATTTCCTGAACATACAGAAACTAGATACATGAATCTGACAAGGAATAACTTGGTTGTTTGCATCCACAATTCTTGGTGGAAGAGATGCCATGAAATTCTATGGTACACGGAAAAAAATGATTGGTTATATATACGCCAGCCGATTAATTGGTTAAACCAAACAAGTTATTGGTCAGCGCCACCAAGCGCATTGTAATACAACCAAATTATTGGTCAGCGCCACCAAGCGCATTGTAATACAACCAAATTATTGGTCAGCGCCACCAAGCGCATTGTAATACAACAAAATTATTGGTCAGCGCCACCAAGCGCATTGTAATACAACCAAATTATTGGTCAGCGCCACCAAGCGCATTGTAATACAACAAAATTATTGGTCAGCGCCACCAAGCGCATTGCAATACAACGAATAACTTGGTTGGGATATACTGTTAAAAATCTGCGGTGTAAAATGATGTTGGTGTGGACTTTTTGTTGGTGTTACCCATTATAGTGTTAACTTTAACACTTTCTGCGGTGTAAAATTGACACGGGCGGTTTCGTTAAATGTAATCCCGTGTCAATTTCATTTATCAACACCTACGTTAGGATTTTTCTTCGTTTTCCGAATAACAGTGTAACCGTAATACCCGCTTGTGATAATTTGGCACTGTTCGGTGTCAATCATGTGCACATGGTGGGGCGCTAACTAGCCGTGATCAATGGCCACAGCCAGTGTATCGAGGAATCTAGAAGATCGCGGTTTGCTTGTTTTGTTCTCGGCGATCAGTATTGTTTGTGCGAGAGTTGTAGAATATAAATGCAAATTAAGTGACAAGTATTATTATCCCGTTCTGGATGTAACGATGAAAAAAAGTTTAATTGAAAGGCGAAGTTCACTGGATCAAAATGACACCAACGGATCGCTCATCGGCTACGAAGATTTGTAGGAGACAGCTGTACATTTTAACGACTAGTGTCAAGCATTTAATGTAGCACAAGGCAAAGAATGTTTTAGTTTAGTTGTTGAATTACCAACATTAAAGCACAAGTGTGCATATGTTGTTAATCAACCATATGATAGTACTGACATATATATGGTTCCAAAATATGCTATATTTGAAATAAAAGAGATTACTAAAAAATTTGTTTCGTGCAATTAACTTAAACGAGTTTTTGAAACAACATTTTCAGATTATAACACCTGTACAGTGTAAAAACATTAAAACCGCGCTGGTGTTACAGAATTAACACTAAGGTCGTGCTAATGATACGATTGCTAGTGGTGTTAAATTAGCGCCATGATTATTCAACACCATTCGATTCACACCGCTTAACACTACAGTCGGTGTGGACCTATATAGACACCGACCTGGTGTCATTTTTAACACCAGATTTTTAACAGTGCAACCAACAATCTGATTGGTCTAACCAAGAAATCGGCTGGCACATATTTAACTAAGCTTTTTTTTTGTGTAAAAATGGGTCTTGACTTTAATTTTACAAAATTACAGTGTTCGGAGAAGGAAACCTTAGGCTCAACGTTAGAATAAGGTATGCAAAGACAAAGAATATGCGAAAAAAGGTTGCCAAGATTACGACAAAGTCTATGCACAAAATTAATATGCATGCCTTTATTTAACTATTTGTAAAGAATATAATTAAGTTATGATAGTGTTTGTACCACGTGTATACTACCTACTCGTTCTCTAGTGTATGAAGCAATTAAGAGGAAGCCTTGAGCGTCAAACACGTTATTATCTTTCACAGAAATATATGTATGTGACGAAGGAGACGATAGCGGAGCTCGTGATATTCCCGTATTCTCCTCTCACATCCTTATTAATACGGTAAGTACTAAATGTGTGCGATATTTCCCACGCAACACCCGAAGCTGTGCTTTTTTCGCTTCATTAAATAGATCTGCAGAAATATAATTAATTAGCACACTACCTGGAATTAAATATTGAGCTATTAACTAACCTGAGTGAAATAAAGGTTAATACTTTTTTTGCCAGTTTACTCACAAATACCAGCAAAAATCAGTCACAATTCAAAAATTCATTTACCAGGAAACTAATTGACCTCATCGATTCTGACAATAACAAACAAAAAATTCAATCCTCAAATAAGAAATTCCTCTGTAAAATTCATAACCTAATTGGCCACAAAAAAATCCACTTGATGTAGTTCAATTTCGTCATTGAAGGAACAAGAATCTTTTCGGGCTAATGACTATTACATAAAATCGCAGGCGATTTTAACACGAATTTGATAAAAATAAATGTATCTTTTTTTAGCCTTCAAAAAATCGAGGAAACTATATGGAAGTATTAGAGTTCAAAGAGCTTTGACTGCGATCATTTATAACGTCGAGAACTTTGCTCTTCCTTGGAGCGCAGGCGATTTTGTTTTCATCGCTCATGTTTCCCTTCGCAATTTTTTTTTTTTTGTTGAAGCTCTTACAAAGTATTATCTTCTATTTTCAAAGAGACTTTTGATGAGCTCGAGTATTCGAAAGTGATGAGGTACGCTGAAAATTTCTTTCCCAGTTATTACCTGACGAAGGCCAAAGAAAACTGGGCCGTTTCGTTACACGGGCTGCAATGTAATTAGAAAAACGTGATCTTCTGAATCGTTATTACGTTGTTACGACCTGGAAGATCACGTATTTTTAATTAACGACCAAGATTTAGTACCAAGTCTACTTCACGTACACGCAGTGAATACATTTAGCTATTTTTCATTTTTATTATTCCTGTTCCCTGCAGCACTATATATAGTAATATACATGTTAATGAGTAGATAAATGATAAAGTTGGCGCGTGCTTCGAAGATTGGAAAATGCGATAGAAGCTCATGAAAGGAAATACTCGTATCTCGAGGCCTGAGGAGGCTCGACGCTTGCAGAGCGTATTGGAATTAACGTAAGCACCGATTAACATCCGCCTTGTGCTTTTTTTTTTTTTTACACTTGCGGTGACTCGCCTTTTCAAGGTTATAGAGATAAACCGCGAGATTTCTTGGGTAATATGATTTACAATGTACGGAATCCGGATTTTTCAATTTATCAGAGGCTCTGCCCACGTCTCGAACAATCTAACTATAATTTTTGAAATTTTTTAATTATTGCTTCCTCACCCACACAGAACGTACTGTCCATTGGACGTCCACGAATGGTCCATTGGTCCGTAAAACGTTCACATCCACGGTGGATGATATATGTATCTGTATTTAACGTCTATAGCAGTCTTGTAGTTGGACACATCACAGTGGATAAAAATGGGACATCCATTAGACATACATAATACGTACTACCTTGATCGGTCCGAATGGATATAAAATGGATGTCCATGGACCATTAAGTAGAATACCTCGATTAGATGAATTTCTAGTACTTTACCGAGACATCTAATAGACGTTCAAAATTCATCTACGAGGAGATGTATTTCATAGATGAAATGTGAACGTCCATTGCATCATTTTTGCATGATGAAAAATGAACGTCATTCAGGGCCATAAGGTGAACGAACCCTAAACTTCCAGAGGACCGCATTGTATGGCTGCACCGTCAATACGTCAACTGGACATCTAATGTATGTTCAAACTTTGTCTTCATGGAAACGTACGTAATGGAGGTAATGGGAGTGTCTATTGGGTAGCCGCGGCAGGACTCTGAATGAATGTCTCGCAAGATCGTTGAGTGGACATACACCAGACATCCGAAAAACCACATTGAATAGTAATCTGTTTAGTGCATCAGCTGGACATGTGTATAGCGGACGTTGTTCTCCTCATCCATAGAACATCAGTTGCATTTCGAATGAACATCACCCCATGCGGCCGAAGTATGTACACATGACACAGTATATACGTAAGCCAGATCGTAGTGTGGCTGGTCATTGTCTCTAAATTATACGTCTAATCTGGATGAAAAGCTAAACACACAGGGAACATCTATATGCATTCACTAAACATCCACAGTAAGTAGTAATCAGCACCAATTCTATGTAATATGGTTATCCCTTGAACATACTCGTAGATGTTTATTGGACATACATTTCACGTCCGCTGAACGTATAATATGAACGTTTAAATGTCATAAAATATATGTTCGTTGAACGTCTTATGGATAGCTGTTTTTACGCAATCGATGACATCCATTAGATATTTCATATACGTCTATTATATACCTACTGGCACGTTCAAAGACCGGCCACATTACCTAGAATTCATGCCGATTGACACTTTCTGTGGTTATGTGCTGGATGTCCATTGATGTCCCCGGGACGATCGATTCATCCACCATGGATGTTCAAAAGACGTACCATGGTCGATATGTTCTGTGTGGGCATAGACGAAGCTTTGTTTTCGTGAAAAAATTTTTTTTCGAGATTTTCATGTCAGTACACTCAGAATGGTCCAAAACATCGAGAAAAGTGATTTAGAAAAAATGTCTGTATGTGTGTGTGTGTGTGTGTGTGTGTGTGTGTGTGTGTGTGTGTGTGTGTGTGTGTGTGTGTGTGTGTGTGTGTGTGTGTGTGTGTATGTGTGTGTGTATGTTACACAATCGAAAAATGTAAACCTTTATAACTCGGGAATGCCTTGAGATATCAAGCTGAAATTTGGACCATAGATAGAGGGATCAAGCCTCATCGTTCATGCAAATTTTTGTTAAAATCCACTTCATCGTTAAATTATTACGCGTTTTTTAATTTTTTGAAAAATGTCTGTTTACGCGATAACTCTTTCAATTTTCGAGATATTGATCTAAAAATTGGTATGAATTTGAGCTTTCATATGCCGGTGATCGCTATTGAATTTGGTTAAGATCGGTTGAGCCGTAAAAATTTTATGATGTTTTGAATTTTTCAAAAAATTGACATTATCGCTCCATTGTAACTTTTGCAAAACTTAAGATAGCGAGCTCAAATTTTGTATATAAATAAAACAATATTCAGCCATTATATATGTATAATTTAGTGACGAACGGTATGAAATTTTTGATTTTATGGAATGTTGAAATATTTTTAAAAATATACATTATCACATTCACTTCGGAAACGCTCTAATAATCACGAAATAACGCAATAACGAAATAGAAAAAGCGAATCCACAACATGTATATTTATCTAATTAAAACAAGGATGCAAAGTAGAACCTTGCACATTGCTTCCTCATTATTTTTCGCATTTTACAAAGCTTCCTCTATGAGGAAGCCAAAAATTGAATAACATACTTCCTCATAGAGGTAGCTTTGTAAAATGCGAAAAATAATGAGGAAGCAATGTGCAAGGTTCTACTTTGCATCCTTGTTTTTAACCTTTAACGATCAAAATCCTTTACTGATGAATTTTTAAATTTATTTTTATATATTTTATATATAATATATGGGGCATTCCACCGGTTATCGACGGGGTCGCGACCCTCATTTAAATTTTTTTTTTGTCATGTAGAGCAATATAAAAAAACACTTTAGCATTTTTTTTCAGATTTTAAAAAAAAATTGTGTTTCTTTAATTACATAAAATTTGATTTTCTCAAAAAGTACGTCGACGATTTTTTTTCTTTTTTTACAGTAAATTCTGTGTTCAAAAACAAAATTTTTGAGCCTGGACCCAGAGTGGGGCGAGGCCTGGATTATCAGCTAAAAATAAAACAAAATTTAAAAAAATGCCCCAAACTTGAAATTCTCTAAAAATACTTCGGTGGTTTTTTTCAACATTTTTGTAGTAAATTCTCTTTTCAAAAACGAAACTATTGAGACTAGAACGAAAATGGGGGACAGTCTAGAATAGCAACTAAAAATAAAAAAATTTTACGGTAGAATTTTATTATTGTAAAAAAAGAAAAAAAATCGTCGACGTACGTTTTGAGAAAATAAAATTTTAGGTAATTAAAAAAACACCATTTTTTTAAATCTGAAAAAAAATTCTAGAATTGTCTTTTATATTGCTCTGCAACATTTCAAAAGGAAATATTTTTTTTTAAATATGAGGGTCGCGACCCTGTCGATAACCGGTGGAATGCCTCATATATAAATAAATGTCCTATAGCTAATTTTTAATAGATGCTTTTCCCATAGAGAAAAAAAAATCGGTGTTTCAGGGTTTCAAAATTTTTTTTTTTTTTAATTCATGAGTACAGAAACGTGTATAATATTTGTCAATGAATATAAACAATTTGAATTTCACTCCCTCACCTTAAATCTGTTATAGGTTTCTAGGTACACGTATTTTTTATGTACTACAAATATTTTTTTTACCTCTCACAAAGACAGACCATTTTTTTACCCCTTTTGCTGTAAAAGTTAAGAGACCAGTGACGTATCGGTTTCGTACTACGGTTAAAGTCCACTAAGCCCGGGTTCAGACCCGGATCGACATCACTGAATTTTTTCTGTTACCTTGATGGTTCGGAACCCACATTAAACCTTCGACTTACTACTGCGGCTATCGAAAAGTTGGATAAAGTGTGTAAAAAGTGAATACCCTAGGGGATTGTAAGATACGATCCGAACTCGTATAAGAAACCCGCGCAAAAATTATTTCGACTATGTGCTATGATCTACACCGAGAAAAAGGTTCAGTTATATTTACCTCGCAGCTACGATCGAAGAAAATTTGTTTGTATCAAACGAGGCATATGAATCAAATACACTGTTAGAAAATACTGGATGTTTTTATGCATAAATTCGTAATCGAAATTTACTATACAATTGTGGTATAAAATTAATGTACTTTTTCAATTAAAGAAAATTATAAAAATTCAAGTACTTTTACTGTAAAATTAAAGTAAATTATTGAATGTGCCATATATTAATTTTACATCACACTTGTATATTAAATTTAATATGCCAGTTTATGCATAAAAACTTCCAGTACTTGTACATTAAATTTCAAGTAGATTTTTTTTATAGTGTATCCGACGTTGTTTTAATAAAACTGGTATGTTTGTGTCTAAAGTGTATAACAATTGCCAGCAACACATAGTAATTTAAAGTATTGTATTTTTACTGAACCCGTGTAGTAAATTCAATTTAATATACGAAAGAAAATAAAAATTCAATGTACGTGTGGTAGAATTGAATTTAACTTACACTGTTGGAAATTTTTGTATGAAAATTAATATAGATCATTGGAAGTTTTTTTTGCAGATACGCGTATATTAAATTTAATATACAAATATTAATTAATATACAAAAAATTGTTGAAAAATTAATATACATTATACTAAACACTTCAGAAAAATTGTGTTTTTAATATAATTATTGTAATTTTACAACATGTATGCATATTAAATGAAAATTATTACACCGTATCTGCAAAAGAACTTCCAATGCATATATTAATTTTCAAAATATTTTTAACAGTGTATATTAAAAAGACAAAATTTGTAACAAATTTCGGAAACTTAACATCAATTTTATGTTATACTCGTGTAGTAAATTTATATACCAGTTTCTGTATATAAAAAAACTTCCTGGATTGTGTAGTAGTTATTTTACCTTAAATGTTTTGAACAGTGAGCACTTCGACCCGGATTAACGTCAAGTCGATGAGCATTATTGATGAATATGCAGAACAGCATCCAAGCTAGAATACGTCACGACGTGAGGACCAGTAGCAACAATTGCAGGTAGCAGGTGTGAATATCCATCCGAAGACACGACACACCTACTACTGACAGACAAGATCATACAAAATTATTCACATGATTGAGTGACTAGAGGCATTGATAATGAAGCTGAGAGCAGCGTTTTATCGCATTTAATTGCAAAATAATGGGAAAATTATGCGTGGGTGTGCATGCGGGATGAAGTGAATGCAAGCTGCTGATAACTTGTTGTGTAGGAAATCCATATTTATATCAAAGATCCAGACATGTTGAATCTTAAAGCAATTTTCTGCAACACTCAACTCCTGCCGGATCACCAAATTAAATAACACACATTGCTATAAGGAAATCAGCGTCTGTTTCTCGATTTTTTCTATCTAAAAAGAATTTTTGTATCTAAAAAGATTAAGTATCACAAACGAAAAATGAAGCAATGTATTTTATGAGGTTTAAGATTTCTGCATATTCAAAATAAAACTTTGGCAAGCTATATCTTTCAAATTACGATATCAAGAAAAAAACTAAAAAGTAGAAAATGTTCGTTTTCGTATTCTCTGGTGGACGATTTTTTTATTTTTTTTTTTAAGTCCAAAATTAAGGTAGTTGTTCTTGATTCAGTACTTTGGCAAGCTATATCTTTCGAACTATAATATCGAGAAAAAAACTAAAAAGTAGACAATGTTCGTTTTCGTATTCTCTGGTGGACGATTTTTTTATTTTTTTTTTAAGTCCAAAATTAAGGGAGTTGTTCTTGATTCAGTACTTTGGCAAGCTATATCTTTCGAACTATAATATCGAGAAAAAAACTAAAAAGTAGAAAATGTTCGTTTTCGTATTCTCTGGTGGACGATTTTTTTATTTTTTTTTTAAGTCCAAAATTAAGGGAGTTGTTCTTGATTCAGTACTTTGGCAAGCTATATCTTTCGAACTATAATATCGAGAAAAAAACTAAAAAGTAGAAAATGTTCGCTTTCGTATTCTCTGATGGACAATTTTTTTATTTCTTTTTAAGTCCAGAATTAAGGAATTTGTTTTTGATTTAGTATTTTGGCAAGCTACAACTCTTAAAAGCTCCACGGAAAAAACTGAATAGTAGTAAATGTTCGTTGTGGTATTATCTAACAGACGATTACATTTTTTTTGTCCAAAATTAAGGGTGTTGTTGTGTTTTTATATTTTAGCAAGCTATAACTTTTAAGTTCAAGCTCCGCGGAAGAAACTGAAAAGAATACGTTTGTTGTCAGATTCTCTGATGGACGATTTAAAAAAAATTAAGTCCAAAATTAAGGGAGTTTTTTATCCGCGAAGTAAACTACTTCGAATGAAAAAATCGTCCACTAGAGAATACGAAAACGAACATTTTCTACTTTTTAGTTTTTTTCTCGATATCATAGCTCGAAAGATATGGCTTGCCAAAGTACTAAATCAAGAACAACTCCCTTAATTTTATATTTACAAAAAAAATGAAAAAATCGTCCATCAGAGAATACGAAAACGAACATTTTCTACTTTTTAGGTTTTTTCTTGATATCATAGTTCGAAAGATATAGCTTGCCAAAGTACTAAATCAAGAACAACTCCCTTAATTTTGGACTTTAAAAAAAATAAAAAAAATCGTCCACCAGAGAATACGAAAACGAACATTTTCTACTTTTTAGTTTTTTTCTTGATATCGTAATTCGAAAGATATAGCTTGCCAAAATTTTATTATGAATATGCAGAAATCTTAAACCTCATATGTATTTTTGGGGTAGTAAAAAGTGAAAATTTTTGCATACTTGAAAAATGCATATTTTTTACTAACATTACTAGAATTATTTAAAATAATAGATTTGCGACTCCAGATTTATTTCTTTTCTTCATAATTAAGCGGGCTTCAAAGTGCCAAATGACTTATCAGGATTCATTACGTTTCAAATTTTTTACAGACTTTTAAAATTGGCCTATTCATTTTTCCAAGTTTGCATCACTTTTGGATTTTTTTTTGCATAGTTATACCAAAAACAACTTTTACAAATTATGGGACAATCCGTACCCTGTATGTAGTTTGTAATGTTCAGTCTGAGTTTGCACCTGCAAACATTACAAACTATGACTGAATATTACACAACCAGTCCAAACGGATTTACAAAGTTGCACTGTTCCCTCCGTATAGTTTTGACAAGTTTAGGCACGTGATGCTAATCCTTACGTACCTTAATACTATGAAAATGCGGGAATAATATCACGAGTTATTTTACTGTCGTAAAAGTATCGAAATCACATCGTAAGAAGAAAATGGAAGCTAACACGTCTTAAAGTCTCTTAAAGTGAGAAAAAGGGTTGGTTGGGCTTACTAAGATCTTTGTCAAAAATTTTACCAAGAAAGAAATTTGGTAGCCGCAAGGAAGTTAAAATGATTAAACGTCCTACCAAATCCTTGGTTATCTTAAAGGATCTTTCCAGTGTGAAAAAAAAATCCATTTTTTTTGTCTTATCCATTAGTATATATGGTCAAAAACATCCTCTCAAATTTTTAAAGCGAAATTCGAAATACTTCGCTGGCATACTTAAGGTACACGAAATTTTACACTCGAAACTTTAAACGAGTTTTTCTCGAAACGACATTTTCCAAAACGGTGGACATTCTCCAGGGAACAGTTTTCAAGCGGTCGTTTTCAAATTTTAGGAGAACATTCTTCACGCTACTCTCTATCGTGCTATGAAAGCTTTTTTTTTTTACATCTTCCCATTTTTTTTAAAGAAAAACTGTCGAAATATACGGCTAAATTCGGTACTTTTTGTTCAAACCGCCGCCATTTTGTCAATTTTGATTTAAAAAAAAGCCTCCATAGCGCGATAGCCAATCGCATACTAATTAATAATCTTTGGGTTTTTTTTTAAATAAAATTTGCGACCCGTAGGATGTCCACCATGAGGCTATCTTTTTTATCAACATTATTTACAACAATTAATAAAATATATTTAAACAATAAAAATCGTCTTATAAAAAATCGTTTTCTGTCATTCATGATTACCTTAATAATTATTATTAATTTAATTATTATTTATCAACAAATAAGGTTGCTGTCTGTTTCGGTTTCCTAGTCTGAAATTAATTTCTGCTGGGAATAAAAAAATGTGAAGATGAAAATAAAATTTAATGCCGTTTCTTGCAATTTGAAGTATTCTTTATTCTCTATTATATCATTCGCTATTACGACATTCGCCATAATGGCATTCGTTATAACAGAGTTCGTTATTTGGACATTCGCTATTATACCCCTTCGCTATTTTGCGTATCTGAGTTTTACTCAAACGGAATTCGTATTCTCGCAATATTTCCTTTCGCTATATTGTCGATTCAAAATACTAGTTAATCTCTATAATCGATTCGAAAATAGACATTTTCTATATTTTACGAATCTATATTTTGTTTATTCAAAGTATACGCTTTCTGAAAATATATATTCAAACAAATGAGTGTTCGAATAATGAAATTGTCAAACAAATAATTCTTCGATTTAGTGGTCTGTCCAAATTAAGAAATTCAAACAACTTATCTTTCGTTATTGTAATTTTCATCATTCTAGAATTACTGGATATTAGTAATTCCAAATTTTAGTCATTCAAAATTTTCTTCCCACCCCAATATGTCATAAAAACTTCAGATTGATCGGCGTTTAGTAAACGTCCGAAAAAAAATCGTGAAAATAGGCTATTTTTCGGGCCGTCACACTGGAAAGATCCCTTAATTAATAACTTAGTTTTACCTATCAAGTTTTCTTGGTATCATTTTTAACCAAGTTTTTGATAGTTCTAACCAACTCTTTTTCTAAGTTACACTAATATTAGGCGCCGGTAAGAAACCAAACAAATACCTGTTATTTTGAATAACCGTTTATCTCGCAGACATTTATTCAATGTATTCTCTTTAGTTATTTATTTATTCATTTTTTACTCGAGACATGTGTAATATGGTGATCCCTTTACGCATCAGTACATATGGTAAATATACGTATCGGTAATATGAATTGCACGAAAGAGCCGCTTACTTTGCGTGCCAGCGGAAATATCACGATACAGAGAACCTTGAATTTTTAATAACAAATAATTATTATTGTTTCCAGGCCTGTCAGTGTCTCCTGCTTGCGTACTTTGCTGAAAAGGGCGTTTTTGAGTAAGAGGGCGACACTCGAAAATCAGATTTGTTCGACACGTCTTGCGAATAGACAGATCAAATTTAGGTCAAATTTAGAAACAACGTTAGATTGGGGGTAATTGGTTGAAATTTTTTTTCTACAATTAATTTGTTAAAACATGTATTTATTATTGTGCAAGATCAATCTTTTCACCATCTTCCATATGCTTTTTTGTCCATCGAGAAGCGTTCGAAATTCTCCCTGAATCTCGAATCAATAAATTTGTAAGGCCTCAGATATAATTAAGAAAATTATGAACGCCGACGTAAAAAGAATGATGTCAAATTGTGATCATAAATTGACATATCTCAAAAAGTGTCATTTTTTAAACGCGTTAAGAAAAAAAATCTTAGAAAAATTTAACGCAAATTTGGGATCAAGATTTTTTACTAATTGGAACGGAATTATTGTAGTGAAATTCAATTGTACAATTGATTTTGATCGATTCGAAAAATCGATCTCAAAATCTTAAGGCATCTCAAAAATGGCACTTTTTGACATACGTCGATTTGTGATATCAATTTGATACAATTATTTTTGCGTGGGCGTCTCATCTTCATCTACTCTACGACAAAATCTATAATTCGCTGGGGATTTATTCGTTCGGGCATGAAATTGTAGCGTTAATATACCGTTAATTGGAAGCTCCACTTGTGAGACACGGGCCGATAATTTCACAGAAATTTGTAAAGGGTATTAGTTGCAATATACATATATGTACATCGTATCTATATGAACATCCATGTAAATAGCTGGTAAGCGTAACGACGCCCATGAAATATAGGGGAGAGCGGGGCAAAATGTCAACGCGGGGCATAATGGCACACCTCGTCAAAAAGGCACCAGCGTACGGTGAAATCGTAAAACAATAATGTTATAGTTTAATTGCCATGGTATTAATCTCACGATATCTTTGAAATGAAATTTAATAGAATATAAAGCAATTAAATATATAATTGGTTCAAACATATTTAAATATTTTGAAATAAATGGTTTATTTGAAATTACACTGAGAGAAAAATCAGGTAATTAAAAAAATATATATTTATTTATTTATTTACAATAGACGGGACAAGCTCTTGAAAAACATAAATATTGCAGGCAGAAGAGCGAAGAACATGTAAAATTTAATTAATTTTAACAGTACAAAAAATACAAAAAATATACAGAGAAAATGCAAATGAAAATAAAAATGAAAATGCAACACTGCTGTAGGTCGTCTAAACTAATATATAATTAGACCGACGAGAATCTAAGTATAAAATATAATTTCCAGGAGGAACGTCTATATTTTATGGTTATAGCAAACATAATTACAGTAGCAATCATCAAAATGACAATAATTTCAAAAACTATTTTAATAGTTTCAAATATGCCGTTTCGTTGCATATTCGATTTCAACGTTTGTTTCCAATAACCCTGCAAGTTTCATTTATTGAACCATATTATCATCGCTTCAACCATAAAAAATTGTAGCCTTCCTATATTCGTTTTATCATGTGAAATCATTAAATCAACGATATGCTTTTCTCTCAGTGTATATATTTCTCTCAGTGTGTTCCATTATGCCCCGCGTTGCCATTTTGCCCCGCTATTTCCTATAATTTGTAGTCACGGCGAAGAACACCATCGAGATGTACATAACGTACAAAGAGCATATATGCATCATGGGTCAGTTTATGTGAAAGGCCAACCGATTATGGAAGCAAACTCCGGGACATGGACCACAACATGTATACAGCCACCATTGTATTCGTTGTTCTATACGACGATGGAAAGTACATGATAGGATAATCTGAATACCAGAGGGATGCTCTAGGCTAACCGATGCATGTAAATCAAGTGTACATTGTATATGAGAACCCTCGGCATATCCGGATGATGTAATATGTGTCTACTGTGCGCCAAAACTCTCAAGAGTTCTCCATGAAGTATTATTAAAGTAACGGTACCAATGATTGGACACGTCCCAGCCTTTAGACCCCCCCCCCCCCCATTATTTTAATTTTATTAGTACAAGATAGTTTATTTCCAGTGTACGGCTTTAGCCTTTTACAGAACTCATCCCAATCCCCAACAACATACGCCATGGTCAGAAACTCGATTATACAATATTTCCACATCCGCCTTCATAAAAACATTCCATGCTTAGACATATCTAAAAAAACATTTCAGATAAAATTATTTCTACACAATATTTCCACTTCGTACAAACATTCCATATTTTAACATATCCAAAAGTCATTTCTGATAACGTCATTTCCCTACAATCTTTCCAAGAATAATCAAGACCCTGTCATTTCCATCAGATTCCTTCGGTTTTTCCCGATTCCAGCTTCCATCTCGTTATTCCTCGAAATATCTGCAGTTGGCTTTCTCCCCATGTCATACCATATAATCCATGCTCGTCGCGCTCGTCCAGCGACTTAATTTTTACACGAAAACTGATGTTTACGAAGATTCCAATCAATTTTGCATATGCTTTCCCAATTTTGACTTCTCACTCAACACATCTATCCTCCCATTTCTTTCTGAATACATCTCGTGCTTCAATCTAGATAATCCCCACTCTTTTCCTCACGTGCCCTCCTTCTGTTTCATTCCAAATACCCAACTCATGTTTCAATCCAAATAATCCAAACCACCAACAATTTTCACTGTATTTTACCACAGATCATTGTTACTTAGTACTTTTCGCCCCACTCTCACCTCTGCAATCTATCTCTACACTCAATAATCCGTCCATACAGTCTTTCCACAGATAAACTTTTTTCTACAAAGTCATTTCCATCGAATTCCTTCTTTTTATCGTCGTGCTTCACAAAATCCCCACACTTAATCGTCGATATCCTCCAACTGCCTTTGACCCACCGCTCCACGTTAGTCCGTCCATCTCGTTCTACCTCGAAATACCTCCTCAATTTTGTCGTCCCTCATACGCCATTCCCCTATTTTTTCCGAATGCCCAATTGTGTTTCGACCCAGATAATCCAAACCACTACCAAGTTCCAGTATTTCCAACCCTCCTCTTTCTATAACGACATTCGCTTTCCACTTCTCCACATTTATGTACGGTGGTTGGAGGACGGAGGGGCTGCTGTTGCTGCCTGGTCATTCTTCCAATTCCATAATTCCAAAATTCCCAACAATTCTAGCTTGCATCGTGTCTCCACTACCCTGCTTGTCAATAGGTGCCGACTGTCGATAACCTAGCCATCTATTACCGGCGTGTCCCCGCCATCTATGTGTGTGTCTCCGATGCACTTTTACCACGCCACAACACAACTTTTCCCGCTTGAAAAATCCGCCATCTTCCTTTCCTCTAATCGCTGTATCATATGAATAATCATCGTACGAACTATGGCCATAACGAGTCCCTCACGAGAATGTACCGCGATGGTAATATTGCCTCAACGTTTATTGATTTCTTTAGTCGCCCTTTCTCGGAATTTACACGTTCTGTGGATAATTATGTATCGCTTAGAGAAGCCATGTAAATATATTTTTGTTAATATGACGTATTTAAACCTTTCTGCCATTATTTGTAACTATTTTCAAGGGCTTGTCCCGTCCAATGTAATAATATATAAATAACCTCTACAAGCCGCTTCCTCATATAACATCCCATATTTCCTCGTACGTTCCAAACTTTCCGAAAATAACAATTCCGCCGCTTCACTGCTATATTCCCGTCACTTTGAATCACTTTCCACATATTTTCCGTCAATTCTTAGACCGTTATACCCAAAAACATGAGGAGCCTTCCTTCGACACGTCTACCCATCGCCAAGCAGCAGCAGTATATTGCCGTATATCCATTTCTTTTTATTTATTACGAATTTAAATATCAAGAAGCTAAAATTGTAACTTGAATCGAGTTAAATGAAGAGACCGAGTAGAGGTGGAATATCGCGCATGTGACTGAAACAACAGCCGATCGAAGTCTCAAGGACACGATCAATAATGAGAAAGTAAAATTATGCAGTTCATGGTGTATGTCGATTGTTGGAATTAAAGTGCAGAGATCCGGCGAGATTCCGTGCCCAGATAGTGCTGAGATCGAAGAATAACTAACAAACAGATCGTTGGATAAATTTATAAATTTAAATGAAATCAAATGAATTTAAAATCGTGAAATTATGCCATAGTAGAATTATAATCTAAATTACTGTTACGTCCTGGCCATTTTTTCCCCCTTCTTTAAATTGAATTATAAATTTTCGAATAATTTGTTTTCAATATTTCTACATTCCAATTCCGGGTCAAAATAAGTTAACTTTAAGGCAATGCTGTTCCTTTATGTTTTCATTATATTTATAGCAAAATATAGAACTGGAATTGTGCAAGTGAATAAATTACATCGACTTTGAGGGTTATTATGAAAATAATGTAACCTCTAGTTTTGACTTTCTCTATGCTGTAAAAAACATATTTTAAGTGTCCTCGATTTTCAGCATATTTCTCAATGAAAATCTTTTATCATCGGTGATAATATATATATATTATAATATGTATAATATATAAACAACACAATCCATATTTAAATCAACAGAAAATTTTCATCATCTATCGTTTTAAAAATCTCATTGGAGTGACTGGGAAAATAAATAAAGTCTTCGCTTTACTGAATCGATTTGTATTTCATTCAAATGAACCAATTAGACTAGGTTAAATTAACGACTTCCGGAATCGTATAAGCGTACGATTTTTTTTTAATCTTCTAATAAGGGAAACCTTACTCGTTATTTACCCGCCGTGATTATAGAGAACAACGTTCTATTTGCCTTGAACAAAAAAATTAAATTATATTTTGCATTTTTCAATGTCGCTTCGACACGGAATTTTTTTTTGCTTTTTTTTCCCGCGTCCGGAAGCTCAAAAAGACGTTTGAACTTTGAAGCGTTTCAAAGTTTACCTCTATTTTTTAAATCAGCGAGAAACGTTTACCGGATAAAAAAAAAATTCTGTTCTGAATCGGTGTATAATTTCGTTGCACAGAAAATGACACGCCATAGAAAAAATTCCTTTGAGCAATTTATTCTAAATAGCGCACAGAGTTGAAAAAGTTTAAAAATAATTTACAAGCGTAAGCGAAAAAAAAATCCTTAATTTCTCTCCTTCAATTATATATTGTTATCATATTTATTTATCGGTGAGAAAAAAAAATGGTAAACTAAAAATAATTTTTTTTCACTAATTCGGCCCCCTTAAAATTCGATTCGTCATATCAATTGTCAAATCAAAGCCTGTATCAAGAGATTATACATTTATCTTCCTTTCATCTTTCATGAAATAGTGAAAAATGTGTAAACTATGCATATGAATGTAAAACTATTCGAGGTATTTTGTAAATTACATGACGTTAATAATACGTTCATACCAGGAAATCCCCGAGACGCTTATCGGCGAATTTTTATGAGATGTTTTGAAACCGATGTAACCATCGTCTCAATCTAATATTTTCCTTATTTTTTTCCGGTCGTTCGAAATTGCACAATTTCAATAATTCGTCAAGAGACTCATCATATGTTGGATCGTCAATCATAGTAAATTATAGAAGTGGTTGTAAACATTCTTAATATGGCAAACTCGATGTTGCTTAATTGACGAGTTTGATCAACGTTTTCTTCACTACGTCTTAAATGTAGTACGATTTAATTTTCCAGTTTTTTTTCTTTTTTTTTTCTTTTTCTTTTCTTAAACGGTGGTCATTATCTTTTGTAGGTGATGCTTCGGCGTAGAAAAACATAATTCTTCGCGACGAATCGCACGATGACAACGACAGCACTCGATTGGAACCGTGACCTTCGCAATAGTAGCAGAGTGAACGCAACTGAAACATGGTATGCATGGACATTAAATCTATAAACTGAATCTGACGATTTATAATATGTCACACGACAATATGATCGATCGTTCCTATGTATAAAAAATTGAATTGCGGCCAAGTATTTTTGTAATCGTTACGCGATTTGGCTTTGTTCCACGCTGGCGGTTGTTCAGTTGTATATTTCTTTATTCCCTATCACTGATCATTTTAATAAATGTTCGACCCTGACCCTTTTCCTCTGAAAAATTGGCAATATTTGAAATTTCATGCAATTTAAGGGCTTTCAACAATTCTTGGCAAAAGTTAGGTACAATAATGTATTTAATGTTGGTTCATTTATATAAAATGTTAGAGTATTTAAGCTATAGCAGTTTAATTGATGCAAATTACTATAACGAAAAATATAGAAAATTCGTGAATAAAAAAGCACATCGAATTTTGGCCTTCATTATCGTTCTCAAGTCGTATATTCTACCACAGAAAATACCATTTACAAGCCTTTTTACCATGATTTTGAAAAAAGTAATTTTTTTCCGTTTCTGATCCCAGAATTCACAGATCCGACTTCCAGTCAGAAAATCCAACCTAAATCTTTTTTCTTTCAAGATATCGAATTTAGGCCTTCATTATCGTTCTCAAGTCGCATATTCTACCCCAGAAAATACCGGTTACAAGCCTTTTTACGATGATTTTAAACAAAAGTGACTTTTTTCCGTTTCTGATCCCAGAATTCACAGATCCGATTTCCGGATGGAAAAACCAACCTACATTTTTTTTTTCAAGATATCGAATTTTGGCCTTTACTATCGTTCTGAAGTCGCATATTCTACCCCAGAAAATACCGGTTACAAGCCTTTTTACCATGATTTTGAAAAAAGTCACTTTTTTGCGTTTCTGATCCCAGAATTCACAGATCCGACTTCTGGTCGAAAATTCCAACCTAAATTTTTTTTTCAAGATATCGAATTTTGGCCTTCATTATCGTTCTCAAGTCGCATATTCTACCCCAGAAAATACCGGTTACAAGCCTTTTTACAATGATTTTGAAAAAAGTCCCTTTTTTGCGTTTCTGATCCCAGAATTCACAGATCCGACTTCCGGTTGGAAAATCCAACACAATTTTTTTTCTTCTGGATATCGAATTTTGGTGTTTACTATCGTTCTCAAGTCGCATATTCTACCTCAGAAAATACCGGTTACAAGCCTTTTTACCATGATTTAAAAAAAAGTCACTTTTTTGCGTTTCTGATCCCAGAATTCACAGATCCGACTTCCGGATGGAAAAACCAACCTAAATTTTTTTTGAAGATATCGAATTTTGGCCTTCATTATCGTTCTCAAGTCGCATATTCTACCCCAGAAAATACTGGTCACGAGCCTTTTTACCATGATTTTGAAAAAAGTAACTTTTTTCCGTTTCTGATCCCAGAATTCACAGATCCGACTTCCGGTTGGAAAATCCAACACAATTTTTTTTCAGGATATCGAATTTTGGCCTTCCTTATCGTTCTCAAGTCGCATATTCTACCCCAGAAAATACCAGTTACAAACCTTTTTACCATGATTTGGAAAAAAGTGACTTTTTTTCGTTTCTGATCCCAGAATTCACAGATTCGACTTCCAAAAAGTTTTATCGCACTAATATCGTAAAGTACTATTAATGGATGTCTCAATCACGAGTGAAATAGGTTTTTGCGATAAAACAATCTCAAGAATCAATGATTTTTACATATTCTTCAAAATAAATCATAGCAACTAAACAATATACTTTCATGACAAAAAATAATCTTTAAATTAAACTTCAAGTAGATTCTAAGCAACTCCAGACTCTCTAAAAGAGAAAGGAAAAAAAAAACTTGTCCACTTTCTTGACAGACTTTATCGTTTTATTATCCAAGACTTGGCATTAAAAAAAACAATTTTTGAAAATTAATGTATAAATTAGCTGATCTGTAAATCTTCAAAAATGAGTTTTTTTTTTGTACCACTTACAAAATAAAATATCATAGAGCGAACCGAAAAAGGTCAGGGTTAATTTAATCAATTTGCCACGAATAGCTGAAATTAGTTTTAAAAAAATATAACGACGAAATTACTATATGAGTTAGTTCTCCTCAAAACTTCATACGTGAAACACGTGCACAAGATACCTAAAAAACTCCAATCATGATACTCTAAAAAAAATAAGTGATATTCGTTCATTTTTTGGTCATAAATTAATGCTGAGAATATTTTATCCTATTTGAGAAAGGTAAACAGTGATGATGGCCGACGTATAGTCAATGTAAAGTTCAAAACTGGCTTTTTAATCACATATATACATCACGGTCTTACATACAGGTCTGGAAATTTCAGTGGTTGCGGTAGGTCGTTTAGCGACGCCAGCTCGTATTTCCGCAGAGGCCGCTTGAGGCGCTGGATTAAAATTTATTTTCCCCCCTTTTATTTATTATTTGTTGGCTTCATTCTTTTCAGATATTTAAGGGATTTTTCCAGTGTAAAAAAAAAATCCAATTTTTTTTTGTCTCATTCATTAGTATATACGGTCAAAAAAATACTCTCAAATTTTTAAAGCAAAATTCGAAATACTTCGCTGGCATACTTTATGGACCTGGCATCGCCGATTAGTCGTAAGTACACAATTTAGGTATATGAAATTTCTACACTCGAAACTTTAAACGCGTTTTTCTCGAAACGACATTTTTCAAAACGGTGGACATTCTCCAGGGAACAGTTTTCAAGCGATCGGTTTCAAATTTTAGGAGAACATTCTTCACGCTACTCTCTATCGTACTATGGAAGCTTTTTTTTTAAATCTTCCCATTTTTTTAAAAGAAAAACTGTCGAAGAAAACGGCTAAAATCGGTACTTTTTGTTCAAACCGCCGCCATTTTGTCAATTTTGATTTTAAAAAAAGCCTCCATAGCGCGATAGCCAATCGCATACTAATTAATAATCCTTTGGGTTTTTTTTTTTTTTTCAGATCAAATTTGCGACCCCTGGGATGTCCACCATGAGGCTATCTTTTTTATCAACATTATTTTCAACAATTAAAAAAATATATTTAAACAATAAAAATCGTCTTATAAAAAATCATTTTCTGTCATTCATGATTACCTTAATATGTCATAAAAAATTTAGATTGATCGGCGTATAGTAACCGTCCAAAAAAAAATCGTGAAAATAGGCTATTTTTCGGGCCGTCACACTGAAAAGATCCCTTAAGTTTTTCAAATCGAGATGAGGATAAATAAAAATCAGTGTTCGTCTGGAATGACAGCGACGAATAGTGGTTTTTTTTTTCTTTTCTTGTTAGTATTTCATATTGTCATTTGAAGAAAAGTATGGATAAATAAAAAAGTAACTTTTCTCCCTTTTATTTATTACATATTGATTTAATTTTCTTCAGGTATTATAATTTTTCAAATCGGGATGAGGATAAATAAAAATCAGTGTTCGTCTGGAATTAGGATGGCAGCGACGAATAGTTTCTTTTTCTTTTCTTTTCTGGCTAATATCTCATATTGCCATTTGAAGAAAAGTATGGATAAATAAAAAAGCAACTTTTTCCCCCTTTTTGCTTCCTCATAGAGGAAGCTTTGTTTTCGTGAAAATTTTTTTTTTCGAGATTTTCATGTCAGTACACTCAGAATGGTCCAAAACATCGAGAAAAGTGATTTAGAAAAAATGTCTGTATGTGTGTGTGTGTGTGTGTGTGTGTGTGTGTGTGTGTGTGTGTATGTGTGTGTGTATGTTACACAATCGAAAAATGTAAACCTTTATAACTCGGGAATGCCTTGAGATATCAAGCTGAAATTTGGACCATAGATAGAGGGATCAAGCCTCATCGTTCCTGCAAATTTTTGTTAAAATCCACTTCATCGTTAAATTATTACGCGTTTTTTTAATTTTTTGAAAAATGTCTGTTTACGCGATAACTCTTTCAATTTTCGAGATATTGATCTAAAAATTGGTATGAATTTGAGCTTTCATATGCCGGTGATCGCTATTGAATTTGGTTAAGATCGGTTGAGCCGTAAAAATTTTATGATGTTTTGAATTTTTCAAAAAATTGACATTATCGCTCTATTGTAACTTTTGCAAAACTTAAGATAGCGAGCTCAAATTTTGTATATAAATAAAACAATATTCAGCCATTATATATGTATAATTTAGTGACGAACGGTATGAAATTTTTGATTTTATGGAATGTTGAATTATTTTTAAAAATATACATTATCACATTCACTTCGGAAACGCTCTAATAATCACTAAATAACGCAATAACGAAATAGAAAAAGCGAATCCACAACATGTATATTTATCTAATTAAAACAAGGATGCAAAGTAGAACCTTGCACATTGCTTCATCATTATTTTTCGCGTTTTACAAAGCTTCCTCTATGAGGAAGCCAAAAATTGAATAACATACTTCCTCATAGAGGTAGCTTTGTAAGAAATATCTCATATTGCCATTTGAAGAAAAGTATGGATAAATAAAAAAGCAACTTTTTCCCCCTTTTATTTATTACATATTAACTTAATTTTCTTCAGGTATTAAAATTTTTCAAATTGAGGTGATGATAAAAAAAATCCATGCTCGTCTGGAATTCGGATGACAGCGACGAATATTGGCTATGCTAGAAACTAAAAGCGTCTTATGTAAACATCAACGTAGATAAATTCAAGAAACGAAATTTTTTTTTTTTTTCTTAATCTGGGGTCATTAAATGTATAAGAAAACGTCTTATCTTGTTTTCACAGACAAACCAAGTGACAAACAGACGACAAAGGTAATTGACAAGATTCATGAAGGTGATTTCCGCGAGAACATAAAATATCACAATTATAAAAAAAAAAAAAAAAACAAATCGTAAATAAAGCGCGAAATATAGACTCATTAATATTGTCACAGTGACAGCACAATCGCAATTTCATGCATCCACTTCCAGCTGAGCTGGTCAGAATTTTGAATTAATGATTCGGAGATTAAGATAAAGGACTATTCGCGTAATCCGTGATAGACAGACAGTAATATCCCCCTCTTCTTATCTCGCTATCTACTCAGACATTTATAAATGTTCTCACGTCACTCGGACAGATCGAAGACGACCTTCGATTCGTTTGCCGCCTTTCGGCACATAACCAGGTGATAGGTAATCGTTATGAAGGTATCATGCGTTCTTGGACACCATTCACGTATTGTATCTCGGAAAAGAGGCAAGAGAGGGATATTTACAATTCCATCATGAAAGTTAGATATATATATATATACATAAACTATAAGCAAGCTTTTCCTTATCCTCCCCCACTCGAATATCTAACGCCGAGAGCTGAGAGTCGTTACCGTGGCAAAGGAATTAAATGCTCGGGACAGCGTCAAGAATCTTTTAGATCGCTTTTGTAGAATCAACGAGCAGGTTCGCGGACCAGGTTTCCTGTCCGCGTTCGGCGCGTTCATCGTTTGTGCAACTGAAGACGATCCCGATCTCATCCATAAAATTAGCCTATAGAAAAAAAAAAAAAAAAAATTATTATTGTCCAGTTTTTTTAATTTTTTTTTTTTGCTAAAAAGTTATATACGTTTTTGTCGGTGTGTTAAATCGGTTTATCGTTGGACCAAAGAAGAGCGACTCAGGATTGCAATGTTACTACTTCGAGCGATTGTTCTTGTTACTCTAATCGTTGTAGTGAGGTGCGATTTGGAACTAAAACTTCTGCATGTGGTAAATAATTTTTCTATTTTAAGATTTATTTTTTTTGGATTGTTGCACTCGGAGAATAAAAATACTGAATTGGATGAAATGGATTTGAAGCATTGTTTATCAATCGTATATGTTTCACAAAATTTTTATTATTTTTTATTGAATTCGTATTGAGTTATAACGAATATAAATATGTGATATGCAAGATTAATTTTTTATTCATTGCATTAATTTTTTAAACTTAAGATTCAATACTTCTGAACCTTAACGTTCAATCGAAAAACATTGACAAACAATTTTTAAATATGTCGTACACATTATTTAAAATTATATTTCATAATAATTATTGTTTAAATAAAAACTAAAAATATACTAGATCACTATAAATATTGTATTGATAGAATTTAATACGTACTTGATTGATTCGTTTTTTAAAATCCCTTCAATTCAATTTTTTTTAAGTTAGTTTCAACCGGAAAACATTGATAAACAATTTTTAAATATGTCGTACACATTATTTAAAATTATATTTCATAATAATTATTGTTTAAATAAAAACTAAAAATATACTAGATCACTATAAATATTGTATTGATAGAATTTAATATGTACTTGATTGATTCGATTTTGAAAAATCCTTCGAATACAATTTTTTTTTTTAAGTTAACTTCAAATAATGATTAATCAAATAAAAACTGAAAATATTATACTAGATTACTATAAATATTGTATTGATAGAATTTAATATATATTTGATTGATTCAATTTTTTAAATCCATGCAACTTTAATTTTATTTTAAAGTTAGCTTCAAACAATTAAATATTAAAGATCAATGCCATTAATTTTTTTTCTCCGTGTATTTTTTATTGTAAATCATAGAGTGTTCGAAGAAATTGTATTATATATTAGATGTTCACGTGTAAAAAAAAAAAACGGTGCTTATTTAAAGCTCTTCCGTCACGGTGACAAAGTTCCACACCGGGAGTACCAAAGTTATCCTACCGATCCGCACAGTAACCACTCTTACTATCCGATCGATAATGGAGGACTCACGAATGTAAGTAAAGAATGTGCTAATAATCTTACTTCAATATTAAGGGATTTTTCCAGTGTGACGGCCCGAAAAATAGCCTATTTTCACGATTTTTCTTCGGAGGGTTACTATACGCCGATCAATCTGAAATTTTTATGACATATTAAGGTAATCATGAATGACAGAAAATGATTTTTTATAAGACGATTTTTATTGTTTAAATATATTTTTTTAATTGTTGAAAATAATGTTGATAAAAAAGATAGCCTCATGGTGGACATCCTAGGGGTCGCAAATTTGATCTAAAAAAAAACCCAAAGGATTACTAATTAGTATGCGATTGGCTATCGCGCTATGGCGGCTTTTTTTTAAATCAAAATTGACAAAATGGCGGCGGTTTGAACAAAAAGTACCGAATTTAGCCGTTTTTTTCAACAGTTTTTCTTTTTAAAAAAATGGGAAGATTTTTAAAAAAGCTTCCATAGCACGATAGAGAGTAGCGTGAAGAATGTTCTCCTGAACTTTGAAAACGATCGCTTGAAAACTATTCCCTGGAGAATGTCCAACGTTTTGAAAAATGTCGTTTCGAGAAAAACTCGTTTAAAGTTTCGAGTGTAAAAATTTAGTGTACCTTAATTGTGTACTTACGACTAATCGGCGATGCCAGGTCCATAAAGTATGCCAGCGAAGTATTTCGAATTTCGCTTTAAAAATTTGAGAGGATGTTTTTAAGCGTATATACTAATGGATAAGACAAAAAAAAATCGATTTTTTTCACACTGGAAAGATCCCTTAAGGGGAGGGAGTCAGGTGAAAAAAAAATGATTTTGGTAATTCAATATCATCCAAATCCTATTGCATATAAAAATGCAAAACGCCCTACATTGTTGGTACTCGATGAAAGGATTTTTTACTGTCGTCTGATTTGCATATACTTTTTCAATATTATCTTAAGCAAAGTTCTTAGGTTTTTCATTCTGCGCATGATTCAGATGAAACTACTAGGCAGATTGGAATGATTGACGTCTCATTTTCTTCTTCATGAAAAGATACACCGGCTAAATAGAGCAAATGTTAATAAAAAGTAATGTTTTTTAAGTGACATAATTATTAATAAATAAATTTTATGCTATTTTCTAAATCAGTGATTAACTTTGCTTTCAGAATGAAAAAAAAATATTTTGTTCCATTTAGCCCCGGTGTATCTTTTCATGAAGAAGAAAATGAGACGTTAACCATTCCAATCTGCCTAGTAGTTTGATCTGAATCATGCGCAGAATGGAAAACATAAGAACTTTGCTTAAGATAATATTGAAAAACATATGCAAGTCAGACGACAGTAAAAAATCCTTTCATCGAGTACCAACAATATAGGGCGTCGGTCATTTTTATATGCAATAGGATTTGGATGATATTGAATTTCCAAAATCAATTTTTTTGACCTGACTCCCTCCCCTTAATACGACAGATTGCTAAGCAACTTTAGATTTATTTAAACATAGATTTATATTAAAAATATCGAAGTCACGTAAAAATTTTTCGTTTCCTCGCGAAAGTTTTTAAATCACAACGACAACTTTGGATTTGAATCCTAAAATGGGGCTTTTTTTATTCCACTTGAAAGAAGCGATATTTTCATGGCACATTTTTTTCGGAAATTTCAATGTCAAGATAATAAAAATCATCTGTTGAATGAAAAAAAAAAAAACTCGACCGGAAAAGGCAATTAAGCCAAAATTTAACACACATGTGAAGCTGTAACCTTGTCGATCGATCGCACAAACCGTACCATTCGCTTAGCATAGATCGTGTGAGTACAAATTAGACTACAAGTGATTGTCAGCTGAGGGACAAACAGAAAAGATAAAAAATTGTATGATAAGAGATTATCATAAATGTCGTCCTTGTCGGTAGTATTTTTTAGCAAAAATTACGAATTCATTAGCCATTACTACGAATTTTAAAATATGTTAATAAAAGCAACTAAAATACTATTTATTTTTCAAATAATACCTTGTAATAGAGTTCTTAATTTCCATAAATTTTCAATAAAAGTTTAAAGCGATTTTGATACCAAGTTTTTTAAAAAAAATTTGAGAGCAATATTGTTATTATTAACTGAAATTTAATTGTACATTTGAAAGATCAAAATCAATTGTACATATCACTTTTACTTACATCAAATTACAATTTAATATCAGTAAACGAGATATCAAATCGATCTCAAAATCGCTTTGAAATTTTCTGTTACACATTTGTACTTATTAAATTTATAATTAATAACAATATTCTTATTCCCCCTATTTCACCTTATTTTGTGATACATTTTCAAAAATACATATATATGTAATAAATAAAAAGTGAGATATTTGTCGCTGAAATCTGACTCCCTCCCCTTAATTCCTGAAAGCCATTAATTATACTATATTCTCATCATATGGAATTCTCGATTGAATGGTTGCATTAACTCCGATCTCGTTGAGCCTCTTACACAGCTTTTAATGCACCACAAATCCATAATCCGTAAAACTGCAGTACACAATTATAGCTACAAACTTTAATCCAAATTAATTCATCACTGATTAAAAAAAAGATGCAAAGTAGAACCTTGCACATTGCTTCCTCATTATTTTTCGCTTTTTACAAAGCTCCCTCTGTGAGGAAGCAGTATGTTATTCAATTTTGGCTTCCTCATAGAGGAAGCTTTGTAAAAAGCGAAAAATAATGAGGAAGCAATGTGTAAGGTTCTACTTTGCATCTTTTTTTTTATACCTTGTGTCTCTTTTGCAGAGGTGTTTTATACAGCTATAAATCACCTCTGCAAACACCGTTACATCTAATTTTGATTAGATACAAATTTTTGTCGTACTTTTTCAACTTTTCCGGAAGTTATAGCGAAAATCTACATTTTTTTTTAAATGCAAAATGGTGTAAAATCCGAACGACTTTACCGATCATCACCAAATTTGGTACATGGCATTTCTGAATGTTATTTTTCGTCTGTACAAAATTTGTGTTCATTTGTTGAAATTCGACGTAATTTAGATCAAAATCTAGTTTTTTCGAAAAATTCAAAATTCTATAAAATCCGAACCGCTTTACCGATTTCGTCGAAATTCAATACCATACAACATTGAACGTATCTTCAGTTATGAAGAACTATTTAGCCAAATCGGCGAACTTTTACGAAAGTTAGAGCGACCACGCCCTTTTTTCAACAAATTAAAATCAACATAAAATCTTAATGACTTCACATATTTTGGCAAAAATCACAACATTCAAAGAGGGGCAGCTACTCTACTTGCGTGCCAAATTTGAGCCGGATCGCTCGAACGGTTACCGAGTGAGAGGAGATTGAATTTTCGAAGCCCAGCACACACACACACACACATACATACATACGGACATTTTTTCTAAACCACTTTTCTCGACGTTTTAGGTGATTCTAAGCATACTGACATGAAAATCTCGAAAAAAAAAAATTTCATGAAAACAAAGCTTCCTCTATGAGGAAGCAAAAAATAAAAAAATGTTTTAAATAACTAAATTAGCGGACACCATCATTGAAAATAATTTTTCGTTAGGACAAACAAATGTTTAGTTTCTTCAATAATGATAACCCGCATAAAAATAATTATCTCAAAAAGTGCCTTTTTTGAGACGCGTTAAGACGAAAAATCTTAGAAAAGCTCAAAGCTATTTTGAGATCAATTTGATGCCAAGTTTCTTTTTTACTAATTCGAGCGCAATTATTACGCCGACAAAGCTTCCTCAATATGAGGAGGCAAAAAAATACACGACCCACCTAACACAAATTCGTAACTTTGATATAATATTTACGTTAAAAAAATAACGTGTTCTGTCAAAATAACATCATTAGTGACGCACCAGTGATACATTATTTCTCACTCAAGAACGTCTCAGGATATGGAAGAATTTTCGTAACATTTATATTACATTACATAACATTTATGTAACAAGTAAATTTATTACGTCACATTTTAATAAAATCTCGATAACAAATGTTACTTATTTTTGTTACAGAAATAATATATAACGTTTATATATTATTTAAACAGAATTTTGTGTCACAACTAGATACGATTGTTATTAGAACAAAACATCATAATTATGTCAATGTTACACAACATCGTTATGTTGTTTTACAATTCGAAAGTTATGTAACTGTTACATTCTGTGTTAGTTGGGGATCTATTAATTCGCCTGTATCTTTTTGGTCCATTAGCAAGGAATGTTACGGGAGTACAAGATAGGAACGGTACTCCGAGAGCGTTACAATCAGTATTTAGGGCCTGTTTATCAACCATCTATGGTTTATGCTCGATCAACTGAGGTGCCCAGGGCTCAGATGTCTCTTCAGTTGGTACTAGCCGGATTATTTCCACCCTCCGAAGCTCAGATTTGGAATCCACATCTGCCCTGGTTACCAACCTCAACATTCTCAGTCCCCCACATGCAGGATAATCTTCTGTTTCCGGATCACTGTCCGCGGTAAGTGATATATCATGTAGTTAGAACAATCGTCAGTTCCGCGAGCTATCAGCACAATTGAATTAAGCAGGATTACTAAAATTGAATAAGTCGGATGATTAAAAATGATGCAATATTGTAATGAATTACAATTAATTGTGATCCGATCACAGTAGAATATTTGGAATAATAATTCGTCGATGAATATAGTGAATATAAAATTGTGAATATATTGTTTGCGTATTAGATACAAGAATGAAGTAAAGCAACTATTAGAGACTAACGATGTTAAGGAAATAATGAGCAAATACAAGGAGACAATGGACTATTTGAGTCAACACACTGGCAGAACCATCAACACAGCATCAGCAGTTTACTTTATATATAATTTGTTGAAGGAACAGGTTCGTAATCTACGTCTTTGGAAATTGAATTTCCGTGAATATATACTACATCGGTCGTTCGGTGCCAGTGACCGATGCTATTTTCGTAGCGTGAAATCCGATTTGCAAAATGTAATGTATTCACTACTGTCTTTGCAGGCTGCGCAGAACTTGACGCTGCCCGAGTGGTCGCAGAAAGTTTATCCCAATCCGATGAAGGAAATAACGGCTCTCAACTTTCAGCTTCTGTCGTACACGAAAGATCTCAGGCGACTGAACGGAGGTAACTTAATTCTAAACATAATATTCTGGGCCTTAGCAAGACTTATAGGGAAGTTAGAACATTCTGGGCCTTAGCAAGGCTCTTAGGGAAGTTAGAATATTCTGGGCCTTAGCAAGGCTCGTGGGGAACTTAGAATATTCTGGGCCTTATATATCGAGGCTGCTAAGGAATTAATAATATTCTGGGCCTTAGCAAGGCTCCTAGTTAACTTGGAGTATTCTGAGCCTTAACAAGGTTCCTAGGGAACTTCGAATATTCTGGGCCTTAACCAGGCTACTAGGGGACTTGGCAAGGTTCCTAGGGAACTTAGATTATTCTGGGCCTTAGCAAGGCTCCTAGGGAACTTAGAATATTCTGGGACTTGGTAAGGCTATTAGGGGACTTGGAATATTCGGGGACTTGGCAAGGTTCCTAGAGAACTTAGATTATTCTGGGCCTTAGCAAGGCTCCTAGGGAACTTGGAATATTCTGGGCCTTAGCAAGGCTCGTAAGGAACTTAGAATATGCTGGGCCTTAGCAAGGCTACTAGGGGACTTGGAATATTCGATGACTTGGCAAGGTTCCTAGGGAACTTAGAATATTCAGGGACTTAGTAAGGTTCCTACGGAATTTGCAATATTCTGGGCCTTAGGAAGGCTCGTAGGGAACTTAGAATATTCTGGGCCTTAACCAGGCTCCTAAGGAACCCAAAATATTCTGGGCCTTAGCAAGGCTACTAGGGGACTCGGAATATTCGGGGAATTGTCAAGGTTCCTAGGGAACTTAGATTATACTGGGCCTTAGCAAGGCTCGTAGGGTACTTAAAATATTCTGGGCCTTAGCAAGGCTCGTAGGCAACTTAGAATATTCTGGGCCTTAACAAGGCTCCTAGGGAACTTCGAATATTCTGGGCCTTAACCAGGCTACTAGGGGACTTGGCAAGGTTCCTAGGGAACTTAGATTATTCTGGGCCTTAGCAAGGCTCCTAGGGAACTTAAAATATTCTGGGACTTGGTAAGGCTATTAGGGGACTTGGCAAGGTTCCTAGGGAACTTAGATTATTCTGGGCCTTAGCAAGGCTCCTAGGGAACTTGGAATATTCTGGGCCTTAGCAAGGCTCGTAAGGAACTTAGAATATGCTGGGCCTTAGCAAGGCTACTAGGGGACTTGGAATATTCGATGACTTGGCAAGGTTCCTAGGGAACTTAGAATATTCAGGGACTTAGTAAGGTTCCTACGGAATTCGCAATATTCTGGGCCTTAGGAAGGCTCGTAGGGAACTTAGAATATTCTGGGCCTTAACCAGGCTCCTAAGGAACCCAAAATATTCTGGGCCTTAGCAAGGCTACTAGGGGACTCGGAATATTCGGGGACTTGGTAAGGCTATTAGGGGACTTGGCAAGGTTCCTAGGGAACTTAGATTATTCTGGGCCTTAGCAAGGCTCCTAGGGAACTTAGATTATACTGGGCCTTAGCAAGGCTCGTAGGGTACTTAGAATATTCTGGGCCTTAGCAAGGCTCGTAGGCAACTTAGAATATTCTGGGCCTTAGCAAGGCTCGCAGGGAACTTGAAATATTCTGGGCCTTAGCAAGGCTCGTAGGAAACTTAAAATATTCTGGGCCTTAGCAAGGCTCGTAGGGAACTTAGAATATTCTGGGCCTTAGCGAGGCCGCACGGGAAAAATGGATTTGCTAGTAGAGCTAGCACTTGTCGTTAATTAATAGAGAAATACTAAGCTATATTCTTTTACAGCTTCTATGATTCCTATATTTATTGTGCTACGGGAACAAGAGATTCCCAACGTCACAGTCTTTGTTAGAGACGGAGAAAAATATTTTTCTTCGTAAACCCTAGAGATAAGCAATTTTGTAAGCTCTTTTCCACATTTATTGTTACAGGAATATTGCTACGTAAAATCACGGAGGACATGCAAGATCTAAGGGATGAAACTCTCAGTCCTCCACAGAGAAAAGCTTTTCTCTTCGGGGCTCACGAGCTAAACATTGCAGGCTTCGCGAGAACGTTGGGCACTGATGATCCTGTTATTCCACTTTTTGGCTCTACTATTATACTCGAGACTCTGCGCGATAAGACGAATCGATACTTCGTTAAAGTGAGTGCCAGTACCTCATCCTATTTTCAATATATTTTCTTTCTTCATTTTTTTTTCTTAGTCCACTACACGTTTTTTGGTAAATAACATTGTTAACCCAGTGTCTCAAATAATTTACATTTAGACTTCATTGCAGAGGGAACAGTATGAAAAAAAATTTTAATAATGAAGAAAAATTGTCAACTTTTTCGTTGCGCGTATTTGTTTTTTAAAAAGCTGGAAATCGAACTTTAGCAAAAATTGATTTGTCAAGAAATTTAAAAAATTCATAGTGCCCAAAATCTCATTACTTCAACATATTTTCATCACACATACGTTGTTATTCTCAACAAATTTTCAGAACGATAAAAAATGTTGAGTGCCTCGAAAAGGATTTTTTTTTTGTTGATAAAAATACAAAATGTCATTGTTTGACAGGTACTTTTATGGACCGGAGTAACGGAGAGGCTGATAATGCAAAAAATACCTGGATGTACTGAAACCTGCCCGCTAGAAGATTTCCTCGAAATATTAAAGGAAGTTATACCGGATGACGAGGAGTACAATTGCAGCCCAGTTGAGAAGCAAAGTGACAGAAGAAAAAAAGCTTTGTCTAGGGAACGATCAAGTTCGTCCATGCCATTCACCTCGTCAGCGGGAAATCTCGGAAGAATATCCGGATATTGGCAATTTGCTTTCGCGGTAGCACTCATCAGCTCATTTATTAGTATCAGTTAATTGCAAAAAAGTCATCTACCCTTAAATAATTAAATTTCAACAGCGTACACGTAAATATCGGGATAATTGTATTTATAACATTGAGTTATAAAAACACCAGTATAGCATAGAATCCTAATAATTGTTATAATTAAAAAAGGATTGCAAAGCATTACATATCAAAATGTGTGTGTGTGTGTGTTTGAAAAAAATAGGAAATTAAAAAAAAAATGTAAATTATAATGTAACTGCTCTATCGTTACGCACATGTAAATAGCGATTGTAATAATTGTCTTTTTTGACGTTTAAAACATATTTTCTAATAAAAAAAATAGCTCTGAGCTACAGAGAAATAATCGAATGCTGTCTGATACAAATTGTGATTTATTATATACAAACGAAACTAGTTAGGAAATATTTTTTCGAAATAAGTATTGTAAAAACCGCTAGCGGAGATTACACTGTTAAAAATTTCTGCAAATTTACATTACCGGAAATTTTATGCATCAGCAGGTATATATTATTATATTAAATTTAATATACGAGTGTTGTAAAATTACTAATTTTTATATTAATTTTTCCTAATTTTCGTAAGAATTAGTATGACATATTGTAATTTTATATCTCACTTGCATATCAAATTTAATATATCAGTTTCTATAAAACAACCGTAATGGAAATTTACATTAAATATTTTTAACAATGTAAAACAATCTTATAATTGCCATGATTTTACATTGGTTGGTTTTGAATCACGGAGACGATTGAAATTGGAGATCAACAGGAAAGGTATGAAATAGAACATTTCATCCCTAGGGAGAGAAAACTTTTTTTAGCGGGTGTGGGTTTGTAATTCTCGCTTTCGGCTCGTACTACAATCACACGAGATTAAAAAAAAAGATTTTCTCCCGGATTTTAAACCAGATTTTTCAGTATGACGCCGGAAAAGTGCACTTTTCTGGACGGAGAACTGAAAAACATTTTTATAGAGTGCTGAGTTGGTATTTGCAGTGTGTTACCATCCGATCCAAACGTGAAACGATTGCGAGAAAAGTTGTCGAAATGATGTAAGTATGTTACCTCACCTCAAAAGCGAAGTTGTTGAAAACTTATCTCATTTTGGTTTAGTGCACTAGTTTAGTGTCGACATCGGGTGAATTCTGTAACACGAGCTTTCAGAGAGAGGAATTTATACGGAAAAGTACAGACATTTCCGGGCTTTGAAAAAATACTCTACTCAGCTAATTGATTTTAACATGTATCGAGTTGTAACAAATTTCGTTGCATTTATTCTATTTTTGTCTTTTTTTTTCGGCACAAACTTTTTATTGCTGAGATCCTCAGACACGGTAAGAATTATAGCTTAAAAATTAACGCTTGTTGTGAAACGTAAAAAAAATTAAATTTCATTATGAAAATTTTTATAAAAACATTCGTACGCCTGCAATATTCGACAGTAAAAAAAAAGTTCTTCAATTTGCCTATAAATTTGCTAATATTTAACGAAAAATTTATTTACTAATAAAGTATGTTAAATAATTTTTAAAAATAAATAAATCCAGGCTGAAGGACCTCGATCGATGGCCAATTGGTAGAGTATAATATAAGCCAATTGAAATTACAATTACAATTATAATTTGCAATATACAGACCAAAATAATGATGTATATTTTGTCAATAATTCACGAATTCTACAACACTGTTAAAAATAAAAAGAAATTTACAACACAAATATTGGAAATTACTATTCAAGTGAATCAAATTCACAAACTTCGTGTAGTAAATGAAAATTTATATATATTCTGTTGTAAATTTCCGAATAACCCTTTATTTTACTATACGTATGGTAAATTTACAACACACAACTTTGAATGTTCAAAGACGATACATGAATATTCTTATACATGTAGTGTAACGGGACGTCCTTACCCCTGGCGAGATTTTGGCAGTTGGCCACTAGGTGGCCAAATTGCGCTCGCGTTTCGCGCAAGCGGAGTGGCGGATATTTAAACCCGAGCCAGCCGTTTCTCCGGGTCCTTTCCTATCCCCACCAAAATGACCACACCTCTTACACGAGACAATCCCTAATGGGACCTCGTGTAAATTTTACCTACACTGTTAAAAAAATGAACAAAACCGTTTATGAAATTCCAACTGCGACGTGGAATGTGTTGTAAAATTACAATACATTGTATGAAATTCCAACTGTGACGTTGAATCTTACAACACTGATGTGTTGTAAAATTAAAATACAGTAACGATAAATTTTATATACCAGTGTTTTAAAAATCAACGTCGCAGTTGAAATTTCATAAACGGTTTCTGTAAATGTGTTTCCTGCACATGTTTAGTAATTTTACCTCGGAACTTTATTTACTACAGATATAAATGTACAGTCGGTGTCAGAAAGTGCGACAGTGTCAGAAACTGGGCCTCTTATCTTAAGTTATAAAAAAAAACTGGGTTGTCCACGTGCATGACCTTTCACTGAAATTATCGGAGCCAGCTGAACGATACAGTTTGCTGCATCCGGAGGAAAATTCTTCTCGCATCTCCGTGCATATCCTTCGGATAAACCTTTTAGCTCAAAAAGCACTCTCGGAGCTTTGCGCTGAGCTACCGCGAAATATACAGCAAGTGAAAAGCAGCATTGTTACACAAAGTAATCTCGCATTTGCTTCACCTGTTGCGTATGCGTGGGATTCGCACTCTTTTGTGTAGCAGTCAGTAGATGTGTAGATGTGAATAACTTAAAGCGCTCGACGAGCCGCGAAGGTCCGAGAGAAACCGATCCTAACGATGAGTCTGTACTCGAGCCGACGTTGCAGCTTGCGCTCTCTGGAGCTGCAACATCTATTTTGCTTAACATATGCCTCGGGTTGAGCGAGGTTCTTGAACCGTTCACCTCGTGAAAAATAGACCATCCTATCGATCCGGACAAACATTACCTCAGTCCCTGGGAATTTCACCGCTCAATAATTGCGGTCATCGGTGACTATTACTCCCAGAATTTCTATAGCAACGTGCACGTATAATAACAATACTATTGGGCCCTGCTATTTTTTTTCTATACAATTAATTTTGTATTTTCATTTTTATTAATTTATTCCTCTTTCTCAAGCTTCAATTCCGAAAGTCCCGAAAATATTCGTATACTTTAAAGATTAAGCATACACTGAGGAAAAAAATTGTTTAGACTCACCGAAAGTGCATTTGAGAATTTTTATAGCAACGTGCATGTATAATAACAATACTATTGGGCCCTGCTATTTTTTTCTATACAATTAATTTTGTATTTTCATTTTTATTAATTTATTCCTCTTTCTCAAGCTTCAATTCCGAAAGTCCCGAAAATATTCGTATACTTTAAAGATTAAGCATACACTGAGGAAAAAAATTGTTTAGACTCACCGAAAGTGCGTTTGAGTATTTCTATAGCAACGTGCATGTATAATAACAATGCTATTGGGCCCTGCTATTTTTTTTCTATACAATTAATTTTGTATTTTCATTTTTATTAATTTATTCCTCTTAAGCTTCACTTCCGAAAGTCGCGAAGATATTCGTATACTTTACACTGAGAAATCGCGGAAGTTCAGGCAACTATTAAGCTATAACTGTAGATTTTTATCCATCCAACAATTTGAATAGTTACTTTAACTGATTTATTGGTTAAATTAACTACGTTATCGTTACTGTAACGAATTCTATAGTTGTCTTAACATAATGTTGTAGTTACTTTAACAGTGAACATATAGTGAAATACAATCTTAGCTATTTTCTTATGGTTGTAAGTGTAACTTTATTATTGCAGTTCCAATGACCATTTCAAAATTGTTAAATAATTTCTCAAAGAATACTATACTTGTGATTATGTTTTCTATGAAATAATACATCGCATCTATCGCGAAATATTCAAAACAATATACTTTTGTTATGATAACTATTATTAACTGTTGCATTGACTATAAATAATTAGTACACATAACTTTTTTTAAATAGCTGAGGTTGTATTTCGCTGTAAATTTATAGGTACCAGTATCTTTTTTTTCTCTCAGTGTAACGATTAAGCATACACTGAGAAAAAAAATTGTTTAAACTTACCGAAAGTGCGTTTGAGAATGGCGAAATAAATATTTGATTGATGGGGAGAAATATTTTATTTAACGAACCAAGGGATAGTGGAATCGAATTTTCCTTCATTCATAATAAATATTATTTTATCCTAGCAACGAAATATTTATTTGGCCACCCGCAAACGCATATTCGTTAAGTCTAAATCATTTTTTTCTCAGTGTACAGCACAAAAATGATCCATTTACGTATAAATTTCCCAAATTACAAGTCTACCAGAAAACAAAGTTCTTCTTACGTCTTGGTTATTTTTCTCAATCTAATTAATTAAGTTCATTTATTTTTATGATTTTGTTCCTCTTGCGCATGTTTCAATTCCGAAAGATTCGAAAAAATGCGTACCGGTTAGATAGAGTATAAAATTTGATGCATTTACGTCTCTATTATATATAATTCTCCTAAATTACAACTCTACTAGAAAAGAAACTTCCGTCTAAACTCCGCCGTAACAAGTGCATCTCTAGTAAATTACAACTCTCCCCGATTCAACTGCACTTCTCATCTCAACCATATTGAATAGCTGCTTAAAACTCTTCCACGTTACAACTCTGCCAGAAAACAGGTCTCCGAGTAATTTCGGAGAAATTACCAACAACTTTCTCACAAAACAACTTTCCGAGCGAAATACTCAAGGATAAAACCGAAAATGACCTGATTTATCCGAATAAAATTAAAAAATATCCTGATTCTGATCCTGATGAAAATGTACTGATTTATCCGAATAAAATTAAACAAGGGTGCAAAGTAGAACCTTGCACATTGCTTCCTCATTATTTTTCGCGTTTTACAAAGCTACCACTATGAGGAAGTATGTTATTCAATTTTTGGCTTCCTCATAGAGGAAGCTTTGTAAAACGCGAAAAATAATGAGGGAGCAATGTGCAAGGTTCTACTTTGCATCCTTGTTTTAATTAGATAAATATACATGTTGTGGATTCGCTTTTTCTATTTCGTTATTGCGTTATTTCGTGATTATTAAAGCGTTTCCGAAGTGACTGTGATAATGTATATTTTTAAAAATAATTCAACATTCCATAAAATCAAAAATTTCATACCGTTCGTCACTAAATTATACATATATAATGGCTGAATATTGTTTCATTTATATACATAATTTGAGCTCGCTATCTTAAGTTTTGCAAAAGTTACAATAGAGCGATAATGTCAATTTTTTGAAAAATTCAAAACATCATAAAATTTTTACGGCTCAACCGATCTTAACCAAATTCAATAGCGATCACCGGCATATGAAAGCTCAAATTCATACCAATTTTAAGATCAATATCTCGAAAATTGAAAGAGTTATCGCGTAAACAGACATTTTTCAAAAAATTAAAAAACGCGTAATAATTTAACGATGATGTGGATTTTAACAAAAATTTGTATGAACGATGAGGCTTGATCCCTCTATCCATGGTCCAAATTTCAGCTTGATATCTCAAGGCATTCTCGAGTTATAAAGGTTTACATTTTTCGATTGTGTAACATACACACACACACATACACACACACACACACATACACACACACACACACACACACACACAGACATTTTTTCTAAATCACTTTTCTCGATGTTTTGGACCATTCTGAGTGTACTGACATGAAAATCTCGAAAAAAAAATTTTTCACGAAAACAAAGCTTTCTCTATGAGGAAGCAAAAATGGAGAATTAAAAATCTAATATTCATCCCAGTCGTCAAAATTTCTCATCATCTCTGAAAAAGCTGTTGTTCATTCACTGGTGACGGTGTATTTACTGCTGCATTCACGCAAGTATTTGCGTCGAGAAAAAAATTATTACATATATTATTTCCATGATTTTACATACCCGTGAATACAAAACCGTATTGTGAGTTGCAACGTCAGAAGAAATAAACAATAGCATCGAACATCTCTACTTTTACGTATCCCGTTTTATCCCACAAAATGTATAAAACTGTATAAAACTGAATCCATAAAACCATAAACGTTGTCAGTGCAGTTGAAAGCGTTGAAAACTCTGTTGAAGCATGCAAAATATTCACACAGAGCGTTCGTTGCCTGGTGAAGAAAAGATAGCGGATGTACCAAAGGTGGATAAAACATACATAAATCTCGTAGGTTATATAAACCCATTGTTATGATTGAAAATCTTTCCGTGTGATGAAATTTACCGATGGATAATATTTTATATTTTCCGAAAACAAAACTTACCTTTCGTAGTATCATTATATGATGAAATTTACCGATGGGTAATATTTTGTATTTTCCGAAAACAAAACTTACCTTTCGTAGTATCATTATCCTTCGTATAGTTCGTTCAGACGTAGGTATTTTTCTTCCTTGCGAATTCATCGATCGCAATCGTCAGTTTTGTAGCTTAAACGACGCACAAGCTTAAATATACACAACATCACTGATATATACACTAAACGACCTTTCGTCCGCTGTTATCACAACTAAATACAGTTTTAGTCGACATTCACCAAATCTGATATCTAATTAAGTCACAAAGGATTCACGAAATATATTCAAGAAATAAAGCAACGTAAAGGGTTATACGTGTTCGGATACTTCTGGGGACGAAAGAAGGAAGAGCGCGGTCTGCGTTGTTGATGCAGGTGGGCATTGGACGCTCGATGGTTCGATGGAAGCCGGTGGCGGCGGTGAGTTTACGATCGTTCCTCAGCTTAGCCGCTAGTCTAGTGACTAGAGTAGCTATAGCCATTACTTGGATTGTACATGGCCGCGAGTGTACGAGCGTTCAACATACATACCTTGGTATGTACCTTACCGACTGTCCTCTCACTCGATGGAACGCGTGGTAGGTAGTATGTAAGTACGTATTTGCCAGGAGATAGAGACGCGAGAGAGAGAGAGAGAGAGAGAGAGAGAGAGAGAGAGAGAGACTCGTAACGCAGATTCTACTAAGCAGTGAGTCCACTCTGGCGCACACGAACGACACCGCGCACTGTTACATCATAACCCGGTGTTCCACGTTGCACTAAACAGCCTTGAGGTGCGTACATCGGCACCTGGATATTCCGCGTTCTCAAGCAGTTCTGCTAGATCCAGGGTAGATCCTTTAGCACGGATCGTGCTCATCCACTGTTTGATAATTTCATCATAATTTCCGGAATTTTAAGGAATCTTTACAGTGTGAAAAAAAAGATCGATTTTTTTATGTCATCCATTAGTATATACGGTCAAAAACATCCTTTCAAATTTTTAAAGCGAAATTCGAAATACTTCGCTGGCATACTTTATGGACCTGGCTTCGCCGATTAGTCGTAAGTACACAAATTGGGTACATGAAATTTCTACACTCGAAACTTTAAACGCGTTTTTCTCGAAACGACATTTTTCAAAATGGTGGACATTCTCCAGGGAATAGTTTTCAAGCGGTCGTTTTCAAATTTTAGGAGAACATTCTTCACACTACTCTTTATCGTGCTATGGAAGCTTTTTTTTTAAATCTTCCCATTTTTTGAAGAAAAACTGTCGAAAAAAGGCTAAATTCGGTACTTTTTGTTCAAACCGCCGCCATTTTGTCAATTTTGATGAAAAAAAGCCTCCATACCCAAATAGCACAAAGACAAAGGATATCTATTTGGTATACGAAAAGGTATATTAATTTCCGTCCAAATGATAACCCGGTGTTCCACGCTGCACTAAACAGCCTTGAGGTGCGTACATCGGCACCTGGATATTCCGCGTTCTCAAGCAGTTCTGCTAGATCCAGAGTAGATCCTTAAGCACGGATCGTGCTCATCCACTGTTTGATAATTTCATCATAATTTCCGGAATTTTAAGGAATCTTTACAGTGTGAAAAAAAAGATCGATTTTTTTATGTCATCCATTAGTATATACGGTCAAAAATATCCTTTCAAATTTTTAAAGCGAAATTCGAAATACTTCGCTGGCATACTTTATGGACCTGGCATCGCCGATTAGTCGTAAGTACACTATTTAGGTATATGAAATTTCTACACTCGAAACTTTAAACGCGTTTTTCTCGAAACGACATTTTTCAAAATGGTGGACATTCTCCAGGGAACAATTTTCAAGCGGTCGTTTTCAAATTTTAGGAGAACATTCTTCACGCTACTCTGTATCGTGCTATGGAAGCTTTTTTTTCTAAATCTTCCCATTTTTTTAAAAGAAAAACCGTCGAAAAAACGGCTAAATTCGGTACTTTTTGTTCAAACCGCCGCCATTTTGTTAATTTTGATTTTAAAAAAAGCCTCCATACCCAAATAACACAAAGACAAAGGATATCTATTTGGTATACGAAAAGGTATATTAATTCCCGTCCAAATGATATCTTTTTGGATTTGGATATCTTAAGAACGTCTAAAAGATATCCAAATACAAAAGATATCATTTGGACGGAAATTAACATACCTTTTCGTATACCAAATAGATATCCTTTGTCTTTGCGCTACTTGGGTAGCGCCATAGCCAATCGCATACTGATTAATACTCCTTCGGGTTTTTTTTTTTCAGATCAAATTTGCGAGCTCTAGGATGTCCACCATGAGGCTATCTTTTTTATCAACATTATTTTCAACAATTAAAAAAAAATATTTAATCAATTAAAATCGTCTTATAAAAAATAATTTTCTGTCATTCATGATTATCTTAATATATCATAAAAATTTCAGATTGATCGACGTATAGTAACCGACCGAAAAAAAATCGTGAAAATGGAAAGATTCCTTAATTAAAACGATTTGTTTATCATGGGTTTTTGTAAAATTGTATATTTCCAGACTGACTGCGAGAATTTTAACGGATGATCAGAACGTCGAATTATGTAATGCAACTAAAAAAATATCGTATTTTTATTGCAATGTATATTTTTTAAAAATTCTAAAAATCAAAAATGCAAAAAAACCAGTAAATTAATGGGCCAATCTAACCTATACTTTTAGTTAAAAAAAAATAGGCTCCTGCGCATAAAATAATCGCAGTAGATAGCTAAAAAATAGATAAATTAAAAATCCGGTGGTCAGCCAAGTCGTTCATTCATTGGTGACTATTCAATTACTGGTACATTCACCCTATGTGTTTCACTGTCATGGCGCGGGTATTCATATTTCTATTAAGGTAAACGGCCCTGTTTCTGACACGCTACTTTAGCATAGGCGGCTTCCCCCACCATTCCAGAAACAGCCAATAGTAATTCGTAAATGGTCGCGTCACAAACCGCGACACTCGTTATGTTTTTGTTTACCCTATGGTTTTACATGGGCAGAGTGAGAGGGTTGCCTTACATCGTCACAAACCGGGCCGTTTACCTTAGTACAATGTTCACTAAAACGGTTAAAGATGTCTTAACAGAATTTAGTAGACAGGTTCTGTGTACCGGTTCATGTGTCTTTTTTCATAGATTGTAATATATTAGGTGCAATTTCCGAAAGACATAAGCGTTGCAACATAGAGCCTGTTTGCTGTTTGCATATATCGAAATACCACAAGATGGCCGCCATTTTTTGCGTTTTGAATTTCTATCGCAATGCTACAATTTCCTGAACTTCTAACTGAATATTTTTTTATTTTTTTTTATCAAGAAAACGGGCTGGGCCCAATTACAAGTATGATGAGCAGAACACATCAACCATTTACAAAGCAGTGAGTAAAGAAAATCGTTACAATATAGATATGATCGCAGGATAAGAATTAACAAATAAATACGAAAGCGTACCGTTAACAGCAAAGTAGGTTTTTAACTTATTCAGGAGGAACTAACGATAGTATCCGGTTTCTAAATTGACTTAAGGAGCCCTCAAAAAGCGGAGCCTCGGGATTTTGCAGACAAATTACATCCACAAATATTTGCGGTAGACTAACGCGAGAGTTCGCCATACCCTTAAAATTTCGCCGTATTCTTGTATCAGCGTACCAATATTATTATTTTTTTTCTAAAAATAAATTCATTTTCACAAATACGATATTTATGCAGATACAAACCTAACTCTACATTATTTCCATTATTGTAACTGATTTTACACCATCCTTTATACACTTGAGTCAGAGACGAATTACTCACATCACTTATGAAGTCTTGATTAACTCTCACACGTTTTATGTAACTCACAGTTCATTAAAATGCCATAACTATCCGATAGAGATGAATATTTTCACGTTTCATCGTTTTTATATTAAATTACTAGATATCGTGTGACTAATAAGTATTACATATTTGCAAAAGAGAAATAGAGACGCATATCGCGTTACTACTATAGTCGACGATGTAATTGCTACGACAGACTGTCACTCTCAGGAGCTCATTGATGATTGCATCGTTATTACGCCGCATAAGTAGCTGCAGAGTTCTGCAGCCGGTATATATGTGTTGTCACGCCTCGAGGCTCGGCATCTCCTCTGCTATATCATCATAGTCGTCGCCTTCGTTACGCTGCACGCGCTTATGCTCTACGAAAAAGGGAATAACTATGAATTTCTCGAAGGAAAGTAAATTGATGAAAATTGTGGTCATGCCAGTGCGAGCAACAGTTACAATACGGAAATCCGAGTAAATGTATTATCATTTACTTATTATCTATGATATTACGGTCTACGAAGCTATATTTGGTGATAGTTCCTAGGCGAACTATATCAATGTTGCAGATCGGATTACATTATAACACTATTACAATGATGCTGCGGTTTCTCCGTTATGCTTCAGGTGTTTAAGAGTTATTCCCGGCCAAGTGAGTAATCGTTCAACCCTTCCAATTCACTTCATAATTTTTTTAAAGATTTTTCGTTAATGAAACTTTCTTTTTCATGAATTTGTTAAATAAAAAAACTTTGCGGCCCAATTTAAGATAGTATCTTTATTTCCAGTGCATAGTTTCTTCAACCTTATATATGAGTCCTCTCTTACATTCTTTGTTCTTAATTCTATTAAACAAATTTCAACTCCTTCCCTAGCACTCACGATAACGGTGATATAACGGCCATAATGACGGAAAAAATGACAGTCGTTTTTGTACACCTTAATAACGGTGCGATTTTGGTCATGATAACGGTGTAACAGTAAAAAAATGACGGTGACCATGACTTTTCTCATGGTCACCGTCATTTTTTTTGTTATTTAGGCAAAACGCGCCGTTATTAAAGTGTACAAAAACGACTGTGTCATTTTCCCTGTTATTATGACCGTTCTCGTGAGTGTTAGGGTTGCTACTGCTTTCACACCTATATATAAATCTGTACTATTGCTAAGCTTAAATAAACATTTATGTTAATATTACGTTAGCTACATTTTTTTTTGAGTTTGATCACAGTTTCTATTAGTATGCTATCCTCAAATTTTCTACCCCCCCCCCCCCCCTTCTTCATTCGCAGTCCATTTTACCCTGCTTCTTATCTTTTGTCCTTTTTTACATTTAAGTCCCCAACTATTATTTTCCTGCTTCCACCGTTATCCGCTCTTTTATGACTTTAGTTAGTGTTTCTCAAATTTCCCAACTTATACATTATTCACGGAAAGAAATGTTTGGTTGTGGCAACTACGTTTTCGATTTGCTGTACACAATGTGTAAAAAATTAGTTGCCTCAACCATATCGAATAGTAACCTCAACTATTCACGATTAGTTCTCGCGAGATTAGTTAGGTTAACTAATCCAATCGTTGGAACTACCACTCGAATAGTTGGGACTGCCATTCGAATCGTCGGTATTATCATTCGAATCGTCGGTATTACCATTCGAATCGTTGGTATTACCATTTGAGTTGTAAGACAAATAGCATAATCGATTGGTTGTGTCAACTCATTTTTTGGTTATGGCAACTAATCTTTTTTTTCCGTGTATATCTGTATTATTGCTAAGCTTAAATAAACTTTTATGTTAATATTACGTTAGCTACATTCTTATTTGGTGTTGATCACAGTTTCTTATTAGTATGCTATCCTCAAATTTCCTATCCCCCCCATTTCTCCATATGCAGTCCATTGTACCCTGCTTCTTATCTTTTGTCCTTTTTTACATTTAAGCCCCCAACTATTATTTTCTTGCTTCCACCGTTATCCGCTCTTTTATTACTTTAGTTAGTTTTTCTCAATTTTCCCAACATATACATTATTGTACACATTTATCCTTCCCCCCTCCTTCTCTTCGCCCTTACTAAACCATTTTGTATAATCAATCCAAAGTTCCAATCATCCATTTGTTCCCCAAAATGCATCCCAACCAACCTAACACAGATTCGTAACTTTGATATAATATTTACGTTAACGAAATAACGTGTTCTGTCAAAATAACATCACTAATGACGCACCAGTGATACATTATTTCTCCCTCGAGAAGGTCTCAGGATATGGAAAAATGTTCGTAACATTTATATTACACAACATAACACTTATGTAACAAGTAAGTTTATTACGTCACATTTTAATAAAATCTCGATAACAAATGTTACTTATTTTTGTTACATAAATAATCTATAACGTTTACATATTATTTAAACAGAATTTTGTGTCGCATCTAGATACGATTGTTATTAAAACAAGAAATCATGCTTATGTCAATGTTACACAACAACGTTATGTTTTTTTACAATTCGAAAGTTATGTAACTGTTACATTTTGTGCTAGGTGGGAAGCATCCCTAATCCTGTTTACCCCGCACTATTTCAAGTGACCAGTTGTCAAAATTCCCTATTGTTTCCTTTAGTTTCGCCATGTCGATCTCTCTCATAACCCCAGTTCTTCATTCCATATCCACCAATGTTCATTAACCCTCATTTTCAGATACCCCACTCTTGTAGATTTCCCCTCTCTTCGTAGTCTTTCTACTTTCGTTTCTATCCAAGCTTGCATCTTCTTCTCCCTCATCGTGAAGTTGTTCTCAATCCAGATTCCAGTGCCCCTTAATCCATCTCTCCTGATAATTATTTATCTTTTTGTTTCCATCGAGTCCACAGTGATTAGTTCGGACCAATTTAAGAATTTTGAAATTATTCTCAAAAATCGTGTATTAGATATCGTCATTTTTGTATACAGACTTTTTTATATCGATTAAAAAAGGGGTACAACAAAATTCTCAAATAATCTTTGGTTATGTATAAAATGTTTACGCAACAACCGGCCATCTTGTTTAACATTTTTTCCATTTTTAACGGCTTTTCTTTTTCATAGCTAAAAAATTTTGATATCTAATACAGGATTTTTGAAAATGATTTCAAATTATTTAATCGAGACGCAGAATTTTTATTTAAAAAATTCATGAAAAAAAAGTTACAGTAAAAAAAAAAAAAAAATTAAAAGTATTGTTTCGAGCATATAGAATAGTACAAAAAATTATGGAGCGTATTGGAAGGGGTCAGGGTTGAACGCTTACTGATTTCGCCAGGAATACCTCATAAATTTCGATCTTTTGCTAACCGGAAGTGGCGTCTTCGCCCTCTTGTGGCTCAAGTGTTGAGCTTCTACTTATTGACTTTACCAACAAGGGTAAAAAATTTTAGACGGAATAGTCTCGGTACTCGCGGATGATACTCACTCGGTCGGTAAAGCAGGTCGCACTCTCACGCAGCGTCGGTAAAATTTATCTGCAGTCGTCACACACCTTCAAAAACTCTCCAGCGAATCGTTCTGAATTTAAAGTTGCTCTTGTTTTATGCACTTCGTAAAGAAAAAAAAGCAAATAAAAATGTAGAGGTAGAGAAAAGTAATGAAAAATAAAAATCTGATTTGATTTTCCGATCTTTACGTGAACATTCAGCATTTGATTTCTTTTGCACCATAAATGTTAAAGCTAGGGAAATCCAAATTAATTTTTATTTTATTCTGTTAATAATGATAATTTAATTTTCATAGAGTCAACATATATATTTTTTTAAAATTCATTACTCTAAAATCGAGAGTGATTGACGAAATCGTTAATCTCAAATTTCTGGAGCAAATATCTTCTGCCTCACAGAAAACTGGATTGCAGTTTCTGATAATACCGACTAAGTAATATCGTATCATCTTAAAAATAATTTCAAAATAAACTTGATCGAAGATAAATTTAGGCTAAATATATGTGCTACTTCCCTATAATTAGAATACCATAGATAATCCTTGTCCTATACGAAATTGAATGAACAAATATTTCATTCAAATAAACGTAACAAATGCATAACAAAAAATGGCCCATGGCGCCCTTTCCTGTTGCACGATTTACGCACCTGTAACGAAGGGTTAAAAAAACGTGTGTCGCTCGAACAATGGGATTTAAGGTCGTTGAACTTTCTCCCAACATCGAAAAAGACACGTCAGATAACATGAAAATAAAAAATCCTCATCTTTTTAAAACAGCTTCGACGACGTTTGGCGCCAGATATGAATGACCTGTAATTGTTATTGTTTACCTTTTTTTAATCGCTGCGTTATCCGATTATTATTATTATTCAACAAACAAAAGCGAAGCAATGAATTAAAAAATCTTTATCTTTTTAAAACAGCTTCAACAAAGTTAGCGCCAGATATAAATAAGCTGTAATTGTTATTGTTTACCTTTTTTTAACCGCTGCGTTATCTCATTATTATTATTATTCAACAAACAACAGCGAAGGAATGAATTAAAAAATCGTAATCTTTTTAAAACAACTTCAACAAAGTTAACGCCAAATATAAATAACCTGAAATTGTTGTTGTTTACCTTTTTTTAACCACTGCGTTATCTCATTGTTAATATTATTCACCAAACAAAAGCGAAAGGATGAATAAAAAAAATCATCATCCTCAAAAAATTACTTCGACAAAGTTAACCGCCAGATCTGAACGAACTGTAATTGTTATTGTCTACCTTTTTTTAACCGCTGCGTTATCCCATTATTATTATTATTCAACAAACAAAAGCGAAGGAATGAATTAAAAAATCGTAATCTTTTTAAAACAACTTCAACAAAGTTAACGCCAGATATAAATGAGCTATTATTGTTATTGTTTACCTTTTTTAACCGTTGCGTTATCCCATTATTATTATTGAACAAACAATTGCGAAGGACTGAATAAAAAAAATCTTAATCTTTTTAAAACAGCTTCGACAAAGTTAGCACCAGATATAAATAAGCTATAATTGTTATTGTTTACCTTTCATAAATAATATTATTCAACAAACAAAAGCGAAGGGATGAATAAAAAAATCATCATCCTCAAAAAACAACTTCAACAAAGTTAGCCGCCAGATCTGAACGAACAGTAATTGTTATTGCCTACATTTTTTTAACTGCCGCGTTATCCCATTATCATTATTGTTTAACAAACAAAAGCGAAGGGATGAATAAAAAATCGTAGTCTTTTTAAAACAACTTCGACAAAGTTAGTCGCCAGATCTGAACGAACTGTAATTGTTATTGTCTACCTTTTTTTAACTGCCGCGTTATCCCATTATCATTATTATTCAACAAACAAAAGCGAAGGGATGAATAAAAAAACGTAGTCTTTTTAATACAACTTCGACAAATTTAGCCGACAGATATGAATGAACTGCAATTGTTATTGTCTACCTTTTTTTAACTGCCGCGTTATCCCATTATCATTATTATTCAAGAAAAAAAAGCGAAGAGGAGAGGAGGGGAGGGGCTTAGGAGGCGCGCGTGAGCGTGGGCTGGTCAGCTGCTGCTGCCGTTCGCGGGGAAATATGAGAGTGAATGAGACAGCAGCATTTCGACGTACATCGGAGACGTCTGGCGGAGCGCGCGCGCAGTTTGTGACGCGCTTCTGCCAGTGTGAGAGTCGTCCAGGACCGTCCGAACGAACGACCGCAGCTGTGCTTAGACTTTGTGTGTTGTTATCGCGCGTTAAACCGTGATAATAATAATAAAACATGGCTGCCAGTGGTTCCGGATCGAAGAAGCAAAAATTGAACAATTCGTCGAGTTTGATGTGCAATGGCACGTCAGGGTTGCACAACGGTATTCACATTCGTAACTCTGTGATCGTGCAGCCCGAGATGGCTTTTTATTGCTTCGACGTCCTGTACTCTCAACTCCACCAACTTGATCCACCAAAGTCGCCCAACTTTAGCAACGAAGCGTTGTAAGTTGTGCCACGGGCTTAAGACTGAATGTCATGCCTTTCAGAACCTTCGTTAATCGTTGTTAAAAATTCTGTCTTTGTTACCTTCACCTTATCAAGCGCCTCGTTGTAGCGCCATCTTACTCTTCATCGTCTTTCTCACTCTGACATCTGGCCTTCCTCTTCTCCGCCCGCGCGTCTCACGCACGCGCCTCGTTCTCGATTTATCCGCTTTGTTTGATATTTTGATAGTGTCATTTGTTGCGTAGATTCGATTGCGTCAATTCCTACGGATATCGTAGATCAATTCTCGAAATTTTTATTATTATTATTATTAATGCACTGACAAATCGTCAGGATTTACGGATTTTATGAATTATGTTGTTATTGTTTTTGTAACTTTCTCTTGTGTACATTTAGAGAAGAACTTTCCCTGTAATATATTGCGCATTTTACCAGTTTTTTTTTTGTATCCGCTATTTTCTATAACAATTATTTATATGGTGAATAATGAGATACATCTAGCTAAATCTTATATATGGGGCATTCCAACGGTTATTACATATTTAAAAAAAAAAAAATTCCTTTTGAGATGCGTAGAGCAATATAAAAAAAAGAACTAGAACTTTTTTTTAGATTTTTTAAAAAATGTGTGTTTTTTTAATTACCTAAAATTTGATTTTCTCAAAATGTATGTGGACGATTTTTTTTCTTTTTTTACAGTAAATTCCGTGTTCAAAAACAAAATTTTTGAGCCTAGACCCAGAGTGGGGCGACGCTGAGATTATCAGCTAAAAATAAAACAAAATTTAAGAAAAAATTTTGTAAATACACCAAACTTGAATTTCTCTAAAAGTACGTCGATGATTTTTTTCAAAATTTTTGAGCCTAGACCCAGAGTGGGGCGACGCTGAGATTATGAGCTAAAAATAAAACAAAATTAAAAAAAAATTTGTAAATACACCAAACTTCAATCTCTCTGAAAGTACGTCGATGATTTTTTTCAAAATTTTTGTCTGTCAAAAAGTAATTAAAAAAAAAAAATTCTGGAGTGTTTTTTTATATTGCTCTACAAAATCTCAAAAGGAAAAAAAATGTAATAAATATGAGGGTCGCGACCTTGTCGATAACTGGCGGAATGCCTCATATATAAAATTATATAGAATAGAAATCATTTAAAAATTAGGTAATTGTACAATATAATACTTTTGTTTAAATCTATCATAGAATTTTTTTACCATGCAAAAATTCATTGCTGAAAAAAGCATTTTAAATATATTTTAAATCTACAGCATTGATGTGATTTTGAGAATTTCTTTATTATGAAGAAGTCTTCAGGTTTATCTTCATTTGATATTATCATTAACGAATCAAAATTTCAAAATTTGTGAATTTTATTTTTAATTATTATGTCCCAACATTGTCAGTATTAAAAATTTATATCTTATATATAATTAGAGAAGGATTTACGCTTAATATTTAAAAAAAAAAAAAAAAAAAAATTCTCATGAAGTAAAATGTTTATTTTTGTAGCTCATTGGTACAAAGACTTTCTGGAATTTCCATGTGTTCAGGGAGTACAATAGAATCTAATTAGAGAACTTTAAATAAACCGCAAACTCTTGAGGCAAATAGGCAAACAAATGATTTTTTTAAGACTTAAATTCGCAATCATACACCTACTTTTGATGAGTATAATATATAATATAATATATAATATAATATATAACATAATATATAATATAATATATAACATAATATATAATATAATATATAATATAATATATAATATAATATATAATATAATATAGATGAATTAATAGAATTAATATTGCATAAATTTCAATACTCATGCAAATGATATCCAGATTTCAGAGAGCGCAAAACTTACTGAATGCTAAAAAAATATCCTTCATTTAATAACAATAACTATGAGAGGCTAACACAGTTATTTATTATTTTTCAACTCTATTTTATTTCTTACAATTCCATATGCAATTAGATAAACAATAATAAAAATTACAAGTAGGGTAGAAATAATGAATTCTATATGAATTTCTATATGCAATTAGATAAACAATAATATAAATTACAAGTAGAGTAGAAATAATGAAATATATTCTGTGTAGCTGGTTATAGTAATGATTATTAAATTATTAAGGTATATTTATTATTTATCTGGGTATTTTTTCCTTAGGCCATAAAGGCAGTAAATTAGCTAATGGTGAAATAATTGCCAGTAAAAAAAATCATTTGTAGCTAAACATGTAAGTTCGATGTGGCAAACTGATTTATACAGGCTCATCGATTTTTCATAGACAAAGAACATAGTTCTAGAAGTATCGAAAGTATCTGGTTTGCAGCCCTCTATTTGTCACATGGTCAATTGGCAAGGATATGCGACTCAGGGGATGCATTGGGACCTTTAATGCGATGCACCTGCATGCTGGATTGCGAGAATATGCAGCAACTAGGTAAGTTTACATTTTGTACCAAAAATGCATAAAATAAAATAAAAAGTGTATTGGAATTAATTCATAGTTTGCTATTAATAATTCTTAAAGAAGAGCAATACACTAGAAACTTGATATCAAAAGTTCAAATAATAGAAACATGCTATTTGTTCAAAGCTGTATATTGCATATTACTGAAATAAAGTACATCTATTTTTTTGCGTATATATCTTATGCTCACGTAATTCTATTACATAGAAATTATGTTAATTATACACGAGGTTGAATCTCCAATTTGAACTTGAGCCTGAGTTTTGTTTGCGATAATGTAGCTCGTAATAATTAAACCACAACAAATTTCGCGACGTGGTTCGAATAATTTTCTTGCATCTTTGGTAGGAAGTTTACATTTCCTACCAAAGATGCATAAAATAAAATAAAAAGTGTATTGGAATTAATTCAAAATTTGCTATTAATGATTCTTAAAGAAGAGCAATACACTAGAAATTTGATATCAAAAGTTCAAATAATAGAAACATGCCATTTGTTCAAAGCTGTATATTGCATATTACTGAAATAAAGTACATCTATTTCTTTGCGTATATATCTCATCTGATGCTCACATAATTCTATTACATAGAAATTATGTTAATTATACACGAGGTTGAATCTCCAATTTGAACTTGAGCCCGAGTTTTGTTTGCGATAATGTAGCTCGTAATAATTAAACCACAACAAATTTCGCGACGTGGTTCGAATAATTTTCTTGCATCTTTGGTAGGAAGTTTACATTTCCTACCAAAGATGCATAAAATAAAATAAAAAGTGTATTGGAATTAATTCAAAATTCGCTATTGATGATTCTTAAAGAAGAGCAATACACTAGAAATTTGATATCAAAAGTTCAAATAATAGAAACATGCCATTTGTTCAAAGCTGTATATTGCATATTACTGAAATAAAGTATATCTATTTTTTTGCGTATATATCTTATGCTCACGTAATTCTATTACATAGAAATTATGTTAATTATACACGAGGTTGAATCTCCAATTTGAACTTGAGTTTTGTTTGCGATAATGTAGCTCGTAATAATTAAACCACAACAAATTTCGCGACGTGGTTCGAATAATTTTCTTGCATCTTTGGTAGGAAGTTTACATTTCCTACCAAAGATGCATAAAATAAAATAAAAAGTGTATTGGAATTAATTCAAAATTTGATATCAATAATTCTTAAAGAAGAGCAATACACTAGAAATTTGATATCAAAAGTTCAAATAATAGAAACATGCCATTTGTTCAAAGCTATATATTGCATATTACTGAAATAAAGTATATCTATTTTTTTGCGTATATATCTTATGCTCACGTAATTCTATTACATAGAAATTATGTTAATTATACACGAGGTTGAATCTCCAATTTGAACTTGAGCCTGAGTTTTGTTTGCGATAATGTAGCTCGTAATAATTAAACCACAACAAATTTCGCGACGTGGTTCGAATAATTTTCTTGCATCTTTGGTAGGAAGTTTACATTTCCTACCAAAGATGCATAAAATAAAATAAAAAGTGTATTGGAATTAATTCAAAATTTGATATCAATAATTCTTAAAGAAGAGCAATACACTAGAAACTTGATATCAAAAGTTCAAATAATAGAAACATGCTATTTGTTTAAAGCTGTATATTGCATATTACTGAAATAAAGTACATCTATTTTTTTGCGTATATATCTTATGCTCACGTAATTCTATTACATAGAAATTATGTTAATTATACACGAGGTTGAATCTCCAAGTTGAACTTGAGCCTGAGTTTTGTTTGCGATAATGTAGTTCGTAATAATTAAACCACAACAAATTTTGCGACGTGGTTCGAATAATTTTCTTGCATCTTTGGTAGGAAGTTTACATTTCCTACCAAAGATGCATAAAATAAAATAAAAAGTGTATTGGAATTAATTCAAAATTTGATATCAATAATTCTTAAAGAAGAGCAATACACTAGAAATTTGATATCAAAAGTTCAAATAATAGAAACATGCCATTTGTTTAAAGCTGTATATTGCATATTACTGAAATAAAGTACATCTATTTTTTTGCGTATATATCTTATGCTCACGTAATTCTATTACATAGAAATTATGTTAATTATACACGAGGTTGAATCTCCAATTTGAACTTGAGCCCGAGTTTTGTTTGCGATAATGTAGCTCGTAATAATTAAACCACAACAAATTTCGCGACGTGGTTCGAATAATTTTCTTGCATCTTTGGTAGGAAGTTTACATTTCCTACCAAAGATGCATAAAATAAAATAAAAAGTGTATTGGAATTAATTCAAAATTTGATATCAATAATTCTTAAAGAAGAGCAATACACTAGAAATTTGATATCAAAAGTTCAAATAATAGAAACATGCCATTTGTTCAAAGCTGTATATTGCATATTACTGAAATAAAGTACATCTATTTCTTTGCGTATATATCTTATGCTCACGTAATTCTATTACATAGAAATTATGTTAATTATACACGAGGTTGAATCTCCAATTTGAACTTGAGCCTGAGTTTTGTTTGCGATAATGTAGCTCGTAATAATTAAACCACAACAAATTTCGCGACGTGGTTCGAATAATTTTCTTGCATCTTTGGTAGGAAGTTTACATTTCCTACCAAAGATGCATAAAATAAAATAAAAAGTGTATTGGAATTAATTCAAAATTTGATATCAATAATTCTTAAAGAAGAGCAATACACTAGAAATTTGATATCAAAAGTTCAAATAATAGAAACATACTATTTGTTTAAAGCTGTATATTGCATATTACTGAAATAAAGTACATCTATTTTTTTGCGTATATATCTTATGCTCACGTAATTCTATTACATAGAAATTATGTTAATTATACACGAGGTTGAATCTCCAATTTGAACTTGAGCCTGAGTTTTGTTTGCGATAATGTAGCTCGTAATAATTAAACCACAACAAATTTCGCGACGTGGTTCGAATAATTTTCTTGCATCTTTGGTAGGAAGTTTACATTTCCTACCAAAGATGCATAAAATAAAATAAAAAGTGTATTGGAATTAATTCAAAATTTGCTATTAATGATTCTTAAAGAAGAGCAATACACTAGAAATTTGATATCAAAAGTTCAAATAATAGAAACATGCCATTTGTTCAAAGCTGTATATTGCATATTACTGAAATAAAGTATATCTATTTTTTTGCGTATATATCTTATGCTCACGTAATTCTATTACATAGAAATTATGTTAATTATACACGAGGTTGAATCTCCAATTTGAACTTCAGCCTGAGTTTTGTTTGCGATAATGTAGCTCGTAATAATTAAACCACAACAAATTTCGCGACGTGGTTCGAATAATTTTCTTGCATCTTTGGTAGGAAGTTTACATTTCCTACCAAAGATGCATAAAATAAAATAAAAAGTGTATTGGAATTAATTCAAAATTTGATATCAATAATTCTTAAAGAAGAGCAATACACTAGAAATTTGATATCAAAAGTTCAAATAATAGAAACATGCCATTTGTTCAAAGCTGTATATTGCATATTACTGAAATAAAGTACATCTATTTCTTTGCGTATATATCTTATGCTCACGTAATTCTATTACATAGAAATTATGTTAATTATACACGAGGTTGAATCTCCAAGTTGAACTTGAGCCTGAGTTTTGTTTGCGATAATGTAGCTCGTAATAATTAAATCACAACAAATTTCGCGACGTGGTTCGAATAATTTTCTTGCATCTTTGGTAGGAAGTTTACATTTCCTACCAAAGATGCATAAAATAAAATAAAAAGTGTATTGGAATTAATTCAAAATTTGATATCAATAATTCTTAAAGAAGAGCAATACACTAGAAACTTGATATCAAAAGTTCAAATAATAGAAACATGCCATTTGTTCAAAGCTGTATATTGCATATTACTGAAATAAAGTATATCTTTTTTTTTGCGTATATATCTTATGCTCACGTAATTCTATTACATAGAAATTATGTTAATTATACACGAGGTTGAATCTCCAATTTGAACTTGAGTCTGAGTTTTGTTTGCAATAATGTAGCTCGTAATAATTAAACCACAACAAATTTCGCAACGTGGTTCGAATAATGGGACGTTCGGATTAAGCAAATCGCCGTTCGGATAATGAGAATTCCGGTAATCCTGTAATGGAATTTTTAAACATCGATTATCTTAAATTAATTACCTTTCGAGAACAGATTAATAATTTTAGCGCTCACAATTATTGGAATGAATTGAAACAATTGGACTGAAAAGTATTTTGAATTCATTCATACACGAATATTTTCCATACCTGCTTTGTACCAACAGCTATGGAATTAAATGATAATGGCTTGCCATTTTTATTTTGTTCTATTCTCTTTCACAGCGCTTTCAAGGATTCACGTTTCAATCCCATTACTCGGGATGAACTTCCCCGACTGCACGTGAAAGTTTCGTTGCTCCGGCACTTTGAGGACGGTGTCGATTATCTAGATTGGGAACTTGGGCTACATGGAATTCTCATAGAATTTCATACGGAGAAAGGCAATAAGAGAACTGCGACATATCTCCCAGACGTAGCAACAGAACAAGGTTTGTATATTTACAAAAAATATAGATACAGATATATGATGGAAAGATAGATTCATTAAGCAGAAAAATATTCAGTAGTAATATTCCAAGACATCCAAAATTATCGAAATATTTACTGATAGTTTCGTTGCTGAGCAACGAGAGGAAGAAGTTTCGCATAGTAAAAAATCCCGAGCGCAACAAAATCCCGATCGTTGCTAAGCAGGAAAACTAGAGGGAAATATTACGATTAATTTTGGAGGTCGATGGGTATTTGTCGGATTATTTTACGGATCTGTATTTCGGCTAAGCACAGAGCAGTATTCGAGGAAACATAAACCCAATTTTTGAGAGACAAAAATGTCAATACGAATGTTACATTGGTTGAAAACAAGTGAAGAGCTACTGTGGAAAATCCACGTGCAATTTCCGGGTGAAATTACCGATGAAATTTTTAACAAATGAACTCGATTACCGAGAATATTGCTCTGTGATTGGTCGAAATCCAGTCCCGAAAAAAAAAAATCAGTAGTAATATCCCAAGACCTCCAAAATTATCGGAATATTTCCCGACTGTTTCGTTTGCTGAGCAACGAGAGGACGAAGTTTCGCATAGTAAAAAATCCCGAGCGCGAAACGGGAGGGATTTTTATGCGAAACTTATCCTGATCGTTGCTAAGCAGGGAAACCAGAGGGAAATATTACAATTAATTTTGGAGGTCGATGGGTATTTGTCGGATTATTTTTTGGATCTGTATTTCGGGTAAGCACAGAACAGTATTCGAGGAAACATAAACCCAATTTTTGACAGACAAAAATGTCGATACTAATGTTACATTGGTTGAAAACAAGTGAAGAGCTACTGTGGAATATCCACGTGCAATTTTCGGGTGAAATTTCCGATGAAATTTTTAACAAATGAACTCGATTACGGAGAATATTGCTCTGTGATTGGTCGAAATCCAGTCCCGAAAAAAACAATCAGTAGTAATATCCCAAGACCTCCAAAATTATCGGAATATTTCCCGACTGTTTCGTTTGCTGAGCAACGAGAGGACGAAGTTTCGCATAGTAAAAAATCCCGAGCGCGAAACGGGCGGGATTTTTGTGCGAAACTTATCCCGATCGTTGCTAAGCAGGGAAACTAGAGGGAAATATTACGATTAATTTTGGAGGTCGATGGGTATTTGTCGAATTATTTTACGGATCTGTATTTCGGCTAAGCACAGAGCAGTATTCGAGGAAACATAAACCCAATTTTTGACAGACAAAAATGTCAATACGAATGTTACATTGGTTGAAAACAAGTGAAGAGCTACTGTGGAATATCCATGTGCAATTTTCGGGTGAAATTGCCAATGAAATTTTTAACAAATGAACTCGATTACCGAGAATATTGCTCTGTGATTGGTCGAAATCCAGTCCCGAAAAAAAAAATCAGTAGTAATATCCTAAGACCTCCAAAATTATCGGAATATTTCCCGACTGTTTCGTTTGCTGAGCAACGAGAGGACGAAGTTTCGCATAGTAAAAAATCCCGAACGCGAAACGGGAGGGATTTTTGTGCGAAACTTATCCCGATCGTTGCTAAGCAGGAAAACTGGAGGGAATTATTACGATTAATTTTGGAGGTCGAGGGGCATTTGTCGGATTAATTTACGGATCTGTATTTCGGCTAAGCACAGAGCAGTATTCGAGGAAACATAAACCCAATTTTTGACAGACAAAAATGTCAACACGAATGTTACATTGGTTGAAAACAAGTGAAGAGCTACTGTAGAATATCCACGTGCAATTTTCGGGTGAAATTTCCGATGAAATTTTTAATAAATGAACTCGGTTACTGAGAATATCGCTCTGTGATTAGTCGAAATCTAGGCCCGAAAAATAATCAGTAATAATATTTGAAATTATAGATATATAGAGATTATAGATAAGATATATTTGTCGGATTATTTTTTCCATCGGAACTTCGGCTCATTCTTCAGATCACGTTCCAGTTCTCGTTAGAAGTTTGACAAGTGTGAAGAATTCTCAGGTTAAAAGTTGTTCAGAAATTTTTTTTATTGCTTAGCAACTTGTTAGGAAATATTCGAAAAATATCCGAAATAAAATCGACTAGGTTCTCCCATACGAGGCCAAATGCGTCGTTTCTATTGGCCGAAATTCCGATGGGAAAAATAATCAGTAAAATCCCAAGACCTTTAAAATTATCGGCATATTTACCGACTGTTTCGTTTGCTGAGCAACGAGAGGAAGAAGTTTCGCATAGTAAAATCCCGAGCGCGCAGCACGAGGGATTATTGTGCAAAACTTATCCCGATGCACTCATATTTCCCCTTAAGGGTTTAAAGTTTATTTAGTTAACACGCCAACAACGACTATCAATAATTTCTGCAGACTTGTTTACTTTACAACGTAAAAAAGCGGTGCGATGTGTGTCACAACGACACAATTGGTTGATAATCATTGATTGATAAATATATTTCTGAAGAGGGCTCTGATGAAAGCCGAAACGTAATATTTGGTTTTTTTCTTGTCGTGGACCGTTCCATTGCCGAAACCAACAACACCAATTATCTACAGCGGTCACAAATTCATCCAATTAATCATAATTATGGATGGGGGTCTAAATAACGAACGACTAAAACAGCGAATGGCTAAAATAACGAATTTAAAAATAATGAACATTTTAATCTAGAATGGCCATTATTTTGAAATTTGCTATTTTAGCTATTCGCCATTTTGATCATTCGCTATATTGATTGCATTTTAATAGGATAGAGGGTCAAAATAACGAATGATTAAAATAGCGAATGACTGAAATAGCGAATTTAAATATAATGAACGTCTGAATCTAGAATGGCCATTATTATGAAATTCGTTATTTTAGCTATTCGCTATTTTGACTCCCACCTATAATTATTTTCAATTAAAATAATTCCAGTCCCTGTCTTAACGAAAATATCATTATTATATCATTTTACTCGGTGCGAAAAACGCGTTTTTACGCACGTTTCGCGTGCATAAAGTCTCATTTTCGCACCTTGTGAACTAAAATTTTGTACAATACTTGTTGGAAAATCTTTTTCCTAATTCATGTAATTCCAACACTGAACAGAAAAAGTTTTTCCGCATTTGTATCAATATAATTGTAATAATACAATTTCAATAAATTTTGAATTTGTCTAAAAATTAAAAATACAATGAATGATGTTCCAGGCTGGGACCAGATCCAAACGATAGACTCGTTGCTTCACAAAGGAGGATACAAGGGTTTGATAACACCGGATCTTAGACGAAGTTTGAAACTGAAGCGTTATCAGAGCGAGACGATAACCGTTAGTTATCACGAGTACATGACCCATTGGCACAATAGGAGATGCTAGCAAATGGCCTGGAATCCTTCGCGGGATCCCATGCCTCAAATTTCCCCAATTGCTGCACGTTACAACAATACCGTTCCGTCGAGTGTCTCCTATTCGCAATACAATTCTCAAGGACCACACAATTCCTGTTTGACAAATGGTCATCAGCGCGGGGTTGTGATGGTCGAGACACGTCCTGATCCTTCTTGCTTCTTACGAACTGTTCCAATGCCTTCGGTAGTTCCGTTCGCACTACCGTTAGAAAATTATCCACCATATTGGTGGGGTCGTTCCGTCGGTTCCTCGCTTCCTCCTACAAATCCTTATTCACGCGTACAGCCTTTTCCGAATCAGCAATCATCGGACCACGATGTTCGTCATCGTAAATGACACTGGCGGCGAATGTTACTCGCAACAATTCGCTGTTTGAAATGGTGCATGTTGTACTTTATATGTTCAATCGTATTTTTTTTTTCCTCACTTGCAATAACGTGAAAGATCTCTCTAAGAATGATAGAGAAACAAAAAACTTGACTTTTCATAGCGACGATTGCGTATCGTATTTTTTTTTCGACGAACGATGGATGCTACGTTAAATCTACGAGAGCAGCAAATCGCCAAATCGTTGCGCAGCTACAGTTGTGATATAACTGAAGCTTTTCATTATTAAGCAAAGTTTAATGGCTCATTGGAATACGATAATATCCTCGTTCTCTACTTCTTCGGAATCGTCTTCTTCTTGTCTTTGTTAATCATAGTTGTTAAAGAAAATTTCATTCTTTACGAGCTAAACTGACACACATTCGTGAATTTTTTATCGCGAATTTCTCTCACACTATATATCTCGCGATTGTGTAGAGAACGGTTGATTAGTTAAACGGAATTTAATAGTAAATATGTAACTTGTTGAAGATTTTTGTTTTTTTCTTCACCGTATCTATAGACGCGTTCTTGACTAATTAACAAAATTCATGATAAACTTAATTATTTTTCATGCGCTCGATGTTAAATCGACGCAAAGTGTAAATATGGCCTGTAAAATACATTACAATTAAGGTCGTAAAACAAAGAGCGTGGAGCGACGAACTAAAAGACAAAGCTTAAATATCTGCGAGATTTGTGAAACTCTTTCGGTTAATTACACCGTGGGAAGTCAATCAAACTTGTCGAACTGCAATATTCTTCGCCGCCTCAGACGCACTCGCTTTCATCTAATCTCAGATAACAAAGAAAAAGAAAACGAAATTCAAGTTACATTAGGAAATAACGAATAAATGCAAGGTGCGGTTCGTTGCTGACGATATCAGTTACCTGAGGACACTATAGTTTATTTCAAGAGTGCATCTCCTGAAAATAAGGAGTTTCCACGGATTCACATCTCTACTGTAAATAATATTTAAAAAAAGCAACGAACCGCAACCCGACTATTCGAATGTATTCATTACTATAATAATGTAGACATAAGGGTACTAAAAAAAAAACAAAAACCGACGATCTCATTGTGATTTTCATTGTTGTACGATTCGTGATATTGTCACAAACAAAAAAAAATGGCCACCATTCGAATCAAAAAATATTTCAAATACTTTTATGACTCAATAATTATGGATTATGAAGCTCATATAATAATATCATTAATTGTAAAATAATAATAAATTCATAATTATTGTAAATTATCATCAATTTTAGTCGAAAAAGATTTTAAATGCTTTTTAATTCAAATGATGCCCATTAGGGCGATTAAAAAAAGAAAAATGCTCTGTTTTTTTGGTTGAGCTGTCCATCGAGATTTTAGATTCTGGTCACAAACAAAAAACTGGTTTATGGTAAACGAACAGCTGTAAATAATCTTCACTACCGACGCACGATTTTTTTCATTTTGAGAGAAATGTGATTGATTTAATTTTGCAATTGAAAAAATACTTTATTGCAGAAATTCTTTTATAGATCCTTGCAGAAAAATTGACGTTATCGTAAAGTGAAAATACTGTAAATTTCACATTCGTCGCCTTCAAACACAAACTTGTAAATTTTTACTAAAATTCTTGACGCGACAAAATGAGTAGTTATACTTAATATATACTCATGTGGTCAATAAAATTTTTTTTTTTAATATAGAAAAACCGTTTTTAGCTTTCGCGTAAATAGTAATTTTTTTTACTAAAAATAATAAGTTCATCAAAGAATCTCAGGTACTTAAAATTACCTGAAAAAATTGTCGAAAATGATAATAATCACACTTTTCCATTTTAAAAATTCGGCAGCAGTAATGATTTAAGACTATCATTGAATAATCGTGTGTTTTGTGACAACAAAAATCTCAATAAGTAGCTTGATGAAAACTAAAGTGTATTTTTTTAACCGCTCTTAGTGCCAATATTTAATCACAGCGTTTAATTCGCGAGACGGTTACCACCGATAGCTCCGATAGTGAATTCTTTTCAATTATCATCTCAGGCAATGTGAGGTCGTTCTACGAGAGAGGAATGGCCAAACGCTGGATGTACTGAATCGGAACGAACGGTAGCAATATAATAAAAAAAAGGGACGAGCGCACAATGATCAGCAGTGTAGCGAAAAAAAAAACAAAAAAAAAATGACATATATTGGAAGACTCCAAGCGGATCGTATACTTGAATAAAACTTGGTGCATCAAGAGAGTTAAATAAAATAAACGTAAAAATATAAAAATTGAGGGTACACATCGACCCAATTCCGAGAGGATCGATGTATTTTAAACGAAGAAAAAAAACAAAAAGAACACCTTAGGAAAGAAATAATCGTATGAACAAAGTTTCTGGCAGAATGTCGAATCATCACGCGTTATTCTTCCGTGTGTCAATGCTTTTGCTTTACTTAGAGATCCCATCCCCAGCTAAACTGTAGCTGGTTTCGTTCACTGCCAATTTATCCATTGTTGTAACGATCTATTATATATAAACGATGAAAGAAAATGAAGGGAAAGAAACAAAAAAATAAAGGAATTGTGTTGTTAAATTCTGTTGATTGTAGTTATCGTTACTTATATGTGTATCACATAAACATGCGACTTCATGATCGTTTTATCAGATCTATTAGACACAAGCCTTGCTGAGAAATCCCTTCAAAACTGCCAATAACAGTAGCCAATTAACGCTTTTATTTATCAATTAATCATTGAGTCACATGTTCATTTTTGTAGACTCGTCAAAATTGTTCAGATGTTTATCATCCTTTTATTTTTTCGTCCAAACATAACAATTCTCGCCGCATATTCACGATTATTCGACGTTATTTGCCAATTAGCTTACGCGAAACGAATTAGACACGATATTTGGGACACGACGAAACTTATTGTGCCTACATAAATAGGAAATAATTAACATTGGATTACCAATCGAATGTAATGAAGATTTTGCTAGATTTAGCAATATATATATATATATATATATATATATTTCACACTATGATTGTGGATTTGTGCGTATAGACGGTATAAATAACAAAATTAACATAGCACCGTATATCATCACAGTGGGTAATGAAAGAATAAAAAAAACGTTTTATATTGTCACTGTTAATTTTACTAATCCTTTATACATCATCATCTTTCACTCCGTCGAGTGTTTATTCGTTTGCGATGTTGTTTTATCGCAAGATATACAAAAAGTTCTCTTGAAAAATAAGAGAAAAAACATTTCGTAGATTGTTATTTTTTGCTCGCGGTTTTGCTTTGTGCAAGCATAGCTTCTTGTCGATCCATCTCTAATTTGGCCTGCATGTTGTAGAGGCATTCCGCCTCAAAATACGTAATAACGCTTGCAGCTAGAGCTTGAATGAAGCCGATAGCGAATAAAGTGTAGCCCATTGGCTTTGTAAATTTCCACCAGAGACTCAGATTTGCTTTTACATCCGAGTAATACGGCATTCTGTATGTGCCGTGCCGTGACGCGTACTATGTATTTTAAAGTTTACAATTAGACAAATTTTTTCTTTTTCAATATTGCAGAGATTAAATTAAGTTTTGACGATAATTCGATGCTCATTTATACGAAACTGTAAAAGGGATAAAAATTATTCTCTTAAGAATTTCATGATATATTTTTAGCACTGTCTATAAATTTATTAAGATTTTATTAAAAAGGACTTAAATTTTGTTTACAGTCCACAAAGTGCATGTGGAATAATTTTTATGAAAATCTTAATAAGTTATAATAGAAATATTAAATTTTTTTAAATATTTACAAGAAAATTTTGGATTTTCTGCTAACGCGAATAAATTTGTGTTTAGCAATGCAAAATTTTGAAATTTATGGGGTATTTATTTACTAAATTTTGAAAGACTATTTAATCAGAAATTTCTTGCTGATTGTGAAATTGTCGATGTTTTGTTGATAGCTCAAAAATTTTAATAATTTTGTTGCTTCACAATTCCAAATATAAATGAGCATTGAATTCGCACGAAAACATGATTAATTTATCAGCTGGAGAGAAGTACAAATTCACTTACCAGAAAATTTGTGATAGGAGACATAACCATTGGGTAAAAAATGGAAAACCCAACTTGTATCAAAGCCGCTTTGTATTGCAAACAGAGAGGACACTTTGATTCTTTTAGAAATAAACTGTTTGTTACAACCTGAAAAAGTAAATGATTACTAAATCAAAGTTGAATATCAAAATATTAATTAGAATTAAAGCATCCTTCACATTCTCTCAAATTTTGATTACCATCTAATTTTTCAAGTACAATAAATGTTGAGTAAAATCATATCACAATTTGCTCAAAATTGATGCATGTATTTTTTTTTAATTTTCTTTATTGTAATTCTTTTTTTCATAAACTGTACAAAGCAAGTGAATTTCAATTAATTTCCTCTTACAACAATTTGTTAGAAATAATTTCAAGCCATATAAAAAGTGACCAATTTGCATGAATTAATGTTTATACTAATTGAATTCTATGCTGAATGTTACAATATTTACAACATTATTCATAAAGACTGCACAATCGATTGATTAATTAATTAATACCTGTGCATGAAAAATGTTAACAATTTGCATGAAATAAATATCAAAATTTTAATTAGAATCAAAACATCCTTCACTTTCTCTCAAATTTTGATTACTATTTAATTTTCTGAGTACAATAAATGTTGAGTAAAAACATATCACAATTTGCTCAAAATTGATGCATATATTTTATTCTTTTTATTATTGTAATTGTTTTTTCATAAACTGTACAAAGTGAATTTAAATTAATTTCCTCTTACAACAATTTGTTAGAAAAAATTTCAAGCCATATAAAAAGTGACCAATTTGCATGAATTAATGTTTATACTAATTGAATTTTATGCTGAATGTTACAATCTTCACAACATTATTCATAAAGACTGCACAATCAATTGATTAATTAATTAATACCTGTGCATGAAAAATATTAACAATTTGCATGAAATAAATATCAAAATATTAATTAGAATCGAAGCTTCATTCACTTTCTCTCAAATTTTGATTCCCATTTAATTTTTTGAGTACAATAAATGTTGAGTAAAAACATATCACAATTTTCTCAAAACTGATGCATTTTTTTTTGGTACATTTTCTTTATTATTGTAATTTTTTTTTCATAAACTGTACAAAGCAAATGAATTTCAATTAATTTCCTCTTACAACAATTTGTTAGAAAAAATTTCAAGCCACATTAAAAATATGACCAATTTGCATGAATTAATGTTTATACTAATTGAATTCTATGCTGAATGTTACAATCTTCACAACATTATTCATAAAGACTGCACAATCAATTGATTAATTAATTAATACCTGTGCATGAAAAATATTAACAATTTGCATGAAATAAATATCAAAATATTAATTAGAATCAAAGCATCCTTCACTTTCTCTCAAATTTTGATTACTATTTAATTTTTCGAGTACAACTAATGTTGAGTAAAAACATATCAATTTGCTCAAAATTGATGTATATATTTTATTCTTTTTATTATTGTAATTGTTTTTTCATAAACTGTACAAAGTGAATTTAAATTAATTTCCTCTTACAACAATTTGTTAGAAATAATTTCAAGCCATATAAAAAGTGACCAATTTGCATGAATTAATGTTTATACTAATTGAATTCTATGCTGAATGTTACAATCTTTACAACATTATTCATAAAGACTGCACAATCGATTGATTAATTAATTAATACCTGTGCATGAAATATATTAACAATTTGCATGAAATAAATATCAAAATATTAATTAGAATCAAAGCTTCCTTTACTTTCTCTCAAATTTTGATTACTATTTAATTTTTCAAGTACAATAAATATTCAGTAAAAACATATCATAATTTTCTCAAAACTGATACATTTTTTTTTTGTACATTTCCTTTATTATTGTAATTTTTTTTCATAAACTGTACAAAGCAAGTAAATTTAAATCAATTTCCTCTTGCAACAATTTGTTAGAAAAAAATGTCAAGCCACATGAAAAATACAACCAATTTGCATGAATTATATACTAAAAACAAAATTGAAAAATACTAATTGCATTCTATGCTACAAAATGTTTCCAAAATTGTTCATAAAGACTGAACATTCCATTGATTAATTAATAAATACTTATGCATAAAAAATATGAACAATTTTCATGAATAAATTTTTATACTATGATGAAAGTTACAATCTTTATAAAATTGTCCATAAAGACTGAACAATTCATTAATTAATTAATACCTGCGCGTGTAGCACACCGGCAAACATAGCCGGCGCAAGAATCATCGGAAAGGACGTCGTAACAAAACCATATTGCCGGAGTTTAAGTTTCAGCCTGTACATTCGATTAACTTGTCCTCCAGCACCTGCAGCAATAGTTGCAAGTCCGGGAAGTCCCATATGAAATGGCCATCTTCGAACATATCACAGATACACTGTTTTTGGTTTAATAACGAAAGAAAAATCGGCGTAATTGGAATAACAAGAGGTTAGATAATTACACTTCTGATTTATCAGGCCAATTGTTAATTTGATCCCACTGATAAGATACAGCTTGTGCACGAGTCAATACAATAGCGTCTTCCGGTATCGGACCTCTTGTCGCGATTAAAGCCATTTTTTATTTCAACAAATTATTATTATTTATTAAAAATTGCAATAAGAGCAGAAGACTCTTATTGCCATCAAGAGTGGTGATCATCTGATTGTAAATAGCGACGTAAGAGGGCGTTTTGCACCACGTGCTTATTCGGAAGCTGGCAATGGTTCAATTACATGCTAGATATGTGAGTACTAAATACGACCAGTAATTTTACCGTCAAAAAACGGTAGACGACCGCTTTAAAAATCACCACATTGGTAATAAAATTATATGGTCGCATCGTGATTTAAAATCTCGTCAAGATACGGTGAATTTACGTTAAAAATTTTACGGTAGTTTTACCAAAAAATTTGTTACCGGTAATTTTACCAAAAAATTTGTTACCGGTAATTTCGCAACTATATAGCCGAATTTTACCATTTTTTACGGTAAAATTACCAACAAAATTTGTGACCAGTGAAATTTACGAGCAATTTTCGTCACCGTATTTTCACAACACAAAGTTTGTTGAAAAAAAATTACGGTAAAAGTATCGTATTTTTACGGCAGAAAAAGAAGTTATCCAAAAGTCGCCCAAACTGGTACCAAATATCGCTTTAGAAGTTATCCATAAGTTAAGGTAGTTCTGTCGTGAAGGCAATCCAAACTCATATGCATCAATTTTTGATATGTTGTAATTTAGCTATTCTATTTTACTTGCCCAAAATCTTGAAGGCTTTTACCGAGTATTTGAATGAACAATTAAAACTTGAAAATTGATCTTTTTACACGGCGCTTACGGGAGGACTGGAAAAATTGATCTTTAAATCGAAAATTAACATACTTAGATCAAAGATAGAGAAAAAATAAAAAGTACTACGGATTCGCAAATCAGTCAGGAATTGATGCATCATGAAAAAAGGTGAAGTCTCCGGAATAATGTTTAAATGAACCAAGATCAAAGTGCACGATACCGGGCAAAATGGCGTTTCCTAACCTAATTATCGTAAAAATGAAGTCAAATCCGTCCTAAACATATCAACTATTTACAAATAATCGTTTTAATCTGATTATGACAATTTCGAAGGATTCTCGATTATTTTTGATATTATTATTGAGGCAGTCAAAGTGATGCGTATGATTATTTTTTAAGGTCACATAGACTCTGAGATTTATGACTCCGACGTACCGACAGAACTACCTTAACAACTGTAGTAACAGATAACTTCGCACTATCGAAAAATACTGGTAGAAACCGATGGAAATGGACAACGAGTTTTTTTTATAATTGGGAATTGTGGCATTTTATTATTGTTGTTTTTAAACATTTCAAGAGTCAAGAGGCAGTGCTAAGTATTTTTTTACAGACATCGTCTTTGGCGATAATATTTATTTTGCATCAAATTTGAAGAATCTCGATGAGCAACGAAATAAAAAAAAAATTTGGTAATAAATTTTCGAAAAGAGAAAGAAAAAACGAAAAGTCAATACATAGTTGTAACCATCCATGATGCCAAAAATAAATTATAGCTACAAAATTAAAAAAATGCATCACCTTGAATAAGAAAAAAATCAAAATCACGTAAAATCCTAACTGTTTTACCGATCATCACCAAATTTGGTACGTAACAGGACTGAATGTTATTTTTCCCGTGGAGAAAATTTCAGTCGATTTAACATAAATAAATTTTCATGAAAACAAACCTTTCTCTGTGAGGAAGTAATTAGCCTTTTTTGATTCCTCATAGAGAAAGCTTTGTTTTCATGAAAAAATTTTTTTTCGAGATTTTCATGTCAAAACGTTTAAGGTAGTTCTGTCGCTTCACACTCACTTCGCATAAGTTTCCGAAAAATGAGAGCGAATTGCAAACACTTCTCGATGATATAAAAATCTGAAAAAAATCATGCATATTTAAGATACTTAAGACATTATTTCGACATAATAATAATTCCAAAATGTTATTAACAAATTGATGAAAAATAAAAATGTTCAACAAATCTTCCGACAACCTAATTTTTTTGTTTCGATGAAAATGGTTCGTTCATTTTTCTGAATACGTATGAATTTTTTCAAATTTTTTTCTTTGCTTTGAATTTTGTGATTTTTTCCATGTAAAAAATCGAAAAATTCAAAGCAAAGAAAAAAATTGGAAAAAATTCATACGTACTCAGAAAAATGAACAAATCATTTTCACCCAATCAAAAAAATTAAGTTGTCGGAAAATTTGTTAAACAATTTTATTTTTCATCAATTTGTTAATAACATTTTGGAATTATTATTATGCCGAATTAATGTCTTCAGCATCTTTAATATGCATGATTTTTTACAGATTTTTATATCATCGAGAAGTGTTTGCAATTCGCTCTCATTTTTCGGAAACTTATGCGAAGTGAGCGTGAAGCGACAGAACTACCTTAAAATGGTCTGAAACGTCGAGAAAAGTGGTTTATAAAAATTGTCCGGATGTATGTATGTGTGTGTGATGAAAAGCCAAAAATTCATATAACTGTAACTTATAAAGTATTCGACCGAATCAGCTAAAATTTAAACAACATGTACAGTACTGGCTAATCTTCAATTGGTATAAATTTTACAAAAATCGCTTAACGCATTTAATTTTTAAAAGAATTTTGAAATTTTGAAAAAAGTACGTAAATGCTCTAGCTCGAACGAATTTTTAGCTATCGGGCTGAAACTTCGTATTAAAATTGAGCAAAGTGATACGACCTTCGGTATTGAATTTGGGCCAAATCGGTAAAGCGGTTCGGTTTTTATGAGATTTTGAATTTTTCGAAAAAATTTCGTTTTGCTCTAATTCAGATAAAATCTCAACAAATCGACTGAAATTTTCTACACCGGAAAAATAATATTCAGCCCTGCTACGTACCAAATTTGGTGATGATCGGTAAAGCGGTTCGATTTTTACGTGATTTCGAATTTTTCGAAAATTTTCGTTTTACTCTAATTCAGATAAAATCTCAACTAATCGACTGAAAATTTCAACACAGGAAAAATAATATTCAGCCCTGTCACGTACCAAATTTGGAGATGATCGGTAAAGTGGTTCGATTTTCACATGATTTTGAATTTTTTAAAAATTTATTGTTGTCGCTCTGGATTTCGTAAAACGTCAGAAATCATCAACTTCGTCATTAATTTTCATCTTTCGCAAAGCTTCTCCTCTATGAGAAAGCCAAACATAAAATAAAGAAACTTCCTCATAAAGGCGCCTTTGTAAAAAGCAAAAAAGAATGGGGAAGCAATGTGCAATCTAACAAATCTAGGGGTGCGTTCCGAATGACGAGGTGTTTCGTTGATCGATGCGCATGCGCAATAATCTCCGTCAAGATTTACGGTGAAGTTTAAGAATTATAGTAAAAGTTGAAGATAGGGGAAACAGTTTGTTCGTTTCTATTAATTCCAAAGTATCGGAATTTCGATTTCTCACGGATTAGCCATTTATAAAGTATTAACATTTTTTATCCCCACCTCACGATCGGACAACAATTTTTTGCCGTACCTCGCGAGTAGGGTGAATAGTTGTCGTCCGATCAGGAGACGAGGATAATATTTGAATTCTTTACAAATAGGCAAATCCATGAGAAATCTAATTATTCATACTTCAGTACCAGTATAAATAAAACAATTGTTTTTTTTATGTTTCCACTTTTATTATACTACTTAAAGTTCACCGTAAATCTCTGCAAAAACCATTGCGCATGCGCATCGAACGACAAAACACCTCGTCATTCGGAACGCAGCCCAGTGTGTATAGTTATGTGGTACCATCATTTTCCTTGATATCGACCTGAACATGATAAAAGCCCGTGTGAACATAGTTATTGATAACAGTTGGCGCGATCGTAACGCAGTTTATCACAAAAGTGGCGGGTAGAGAGAATATTTGCCTCGACGTATCGGCAATCGGCTTCATTGCCCTCGACGAATGCTCCGCCCCTCTTTTCCTTTTCAGTTTTCACTCTTTTCAGAGCTCAGCCATAGCAGTTGTTGCTCGTGTGTGTGTGTGTGTGTGTGTGTACGTTATGCTGCTGTTCTTCTCGCGCCATTGCTTCTTCATCATTAGTGTTAGTGTTCCGAATGCTGAGTTATCGACTTTCATAAGCGTAATACCAGAGTTACTATACTATATATCTATCTCTCTTTCTCTAAGAAAGAGTGAGCATGGCCCCCAGAAATTAATCCGAAACCTTTCTCTCGCTATCGTCGTGCAATACACCATAGCCGTACTACACCCGTACATATACCGAGGCGTTTGTCTTTTTGAAAGATATGAAAAAAGAAGTGGTCGCGAGAGTGCCCCCTTTTTGGATGTGTCGCTGCCTGACGAGGAATGCGCGAACCAACAATTTTTATTTCTCCTTCACGAACGAGTAAAGTGTACTACTTAATTTATTAAAATAGTTGCGATTTTGTCCCGTACTTGGCGAAACCTTGGACACCGCGCAGTAAGTGATTAATGCTTATAATTAACGACGATTGTCGTGAAACACTCGGGTTAAACGTGTACGTAATACGTGTCGGAAATACTGGCAGATGCGCCACTCGAATGTCCTTTTGTTTATTTGTCGAGAGCACCAGCAGCATCCCAACTTCGGATGTTGTAAAAATACAGTGCCTACGTGGGGAACAAAAAAAAAACACCTCATTTTTCTCACGCTTCGCTATTCTGCATACGACGTATCACACGATTGTTCGCTCGGTTCGTAATAAAACTATGAAAATAACGTTGCGAAATAACGTGAATATCCGCGTATCCGTGCCTATCGACATTCCTGAGTGTTGACACCTCTGTCAAAGAGCCTCTCTGCTTCAATGCTGCAACGTCCTCCTCCCTTTTTTCCTCGTAATCCGTGTCCCTTGTTTCAATATTTTCGCCACTGTAACACACGAGGAGATGAAGTTTACCCTTAAAAAATGCATGAGAAAATTTATTCTAGAACCTAAAAAAATCTTACACTTAGATCTCATAAAATGATCATCAAGCACTGCACATCTGCAATTTTGTACAGCCATCCTAGTGCATTGGAATGCTGCGAGAAATAAAAAAAGATAATTTTTCACTGCGATCAGAGCACAAATTTGTTTCGTACTTTGGAAGTGCTTTTTTATTTGAGTATGCAGATTTTTGTTAAAACATTGAAAGATAAATAAAGAAAAATCAATCTTTTCTTAATGAAATAAGGTTTGAATAATGGACTACGACTTCAGTTATGTCAAAGAGCCTCTGTGCTTCAATGCTGCAGTACTGCTTGTTATGTCCTTTCTTTTTGCCCGTAATCTGTGTCCCTTGTTTCAATATTTTCATCATTATAACATACGAGGAGATGAAGTTTACCCTTAAAAAATGCATGAGAAAATTTATTCTAGAACCTAAAAAAATCTTACACTTAAATCTCATAAAATGATCATCAAGTACTGCACATCTGCAATTTTGTACAGCCATCCTAGTGCATTGGAATGCTGTGAGAAATAAAAAAAAGATAATTTTTCACTGGGATCAGAGCACAAATTTTTTTTATACTTTGGAAGTGCTTTTTTATTTGAGTATGCAGATTTTTGTTAAAACATTGAAAGATAAATAAAGAAAAATCAATCTTTTCTTAATGAAATAAGGTTTGAATAATGGACTACGACTTCAGTTATGTCAAAGAGCCTCTGTGCTTCAATGCTGTAGTATTGCTTGTTATGTCCTTTCTTTTTGCCCGTAATCCGTGTCCATTGTTTCAATATTTTCATCATTATAACATACGAGGAGATGAAGTTAACCCTTAAAAAATGCTTGAGAAAATTTATTCTAGAACCTAAAAAAATCTTACACTTAGATCTCATAAAATGATCATCAAGTACTGCACATCTGCAATTTTGTACAGCCATCCTAGTGCATTGGAATGCTGCGAGAAATAAAAAAAAATAATTTTTCACTGCGATCAGAGCACAAATTTGTTTCATACTTTGGAAGTGCTTTTTTATTTGAGTATGCAGATTTTTGTTAAAACATTGAAAGATAAATAAAGAAAAATCAATCTTTTCTTAATGAAATAAGGTTTGAATAATGGACTACGACTGCAGTTATGTCAATGAGCCTCTGAGCTTCAATGCTGTAGTATTGCTTGTTATGTCCTTTCTTTTTGCCCGTAATCTGTGTCCATTGTTTCAATATTTTCATCATTATAACATACGAGGAGATGAAGTTAACCCTTAAAAAATGCATGAGAAAATTTATTCCAGAACCTAAAAAAATCTTACACTTAGATCTCATAAAATGATCATCAAGTACTGCACATCTGCAATTTTGTACAGCCATTCTAGTGCATTGGAATGCTGCGAGAAATAAAAAAAGATAATTTTTCACTGCGATCAGAGCACAAATTTGTTTCGTACTTTGGAAGTGCTTTTTATTTGAGTATGCAGATTTTTGTTAAAACATTGAAAGATAAATAAAGAAAAATCAATCTTTTCTTAATGAAATAAGGTTTGAATAATGGACTACGACTGCAGTTATGTCAAAGAGCCTCTGAGCTTCAATGCTGTAGTATTGCTTGTTATGTCCTTTCTTTTTGCCCGTAAACTGTGTCCATTGTTTCAATATTTTCATCATTATAACATACGAGGAGATGAAGTTTACCCTTAAAAAATACATGAGAAAATTTATTCTAGAACCTAAAAAAATCTTACACTTAGATCTCATAAAATGATCATCAAGCACTGCACATCTGCAATTTTGTACAGCCATCCTAGTGCATTGGAATGCTGCGAGAAATAAAAAAAGATAATTTTTCACTGGGATCAGAGCACAAATTTGTTTCATACTTTGGAAGTGCTTTTTTATTTGAGTATGCAGATTTTTGTTAAAACATTGAAAGATAAATAAAGAAAAATCAATCTTTTATTAATGAATTAATATTTCAATAATGGACTACGACTGCAGTTATCTCAAAGAGCCTCTGAGCTTCAATGCTGTAGTATTGCTTGTTATGTCCTTTCTTTTTGCCCGTAATCTGTGTCCATTGTTTCAATATTTTCATCATTATAACATACGAGGAGATGAAGTTAACCCTTAAAAAATGCATGAGAAAATTTATTCTAGAACCTAAAAAAATCTTACACTTAGATCTCATAAAATGATCATCAAGTACTGCACATCTGCAATTTTGTACAGCCATCCTAGTGCATTGGAATGCTGCGAGAAATAAAAAAAGATAATTTTTCACTGCAATCAGAGCACAAATTTGTTTCATACTTTGGAAGTGCTTTTTTATTTGAGTATGCAGATTTTTGTTAAAACATTGAAAGATAAATAAAGAAAAATCAATCTTTTCTTAATGAATCAACGTTTCAATAATGGACTACGACTGCAGTTATGTCAAAGAGCCTCTGAGCTTCAATGCTGTAGTATTGCTTGTTATGTCCTTTCTTTTTGCCCGTAATCTGTGTCCATTGTTTTAATATTTTCATCATTATAACATACGAGGAGATGAAGTTTACCCTTAAAAAATGCATGAGAAAATTTATTCTAGAACCTAAAAAAATCTTACACTTAGATCTCATAAAATGATCATCAAGCACTGCACATCTGCAATTTTGTACAGCCATCCTAGTGCATTGGAATGCTGCGAGAAATAAAAAAAGATAATTTTTCACTGGGATCAGAGCACAAATTTTTTTCATACTTTGGAAGTGCTTTTTTATTTGAGTATGCAGATTTTTGTTAAAACATTGAAAGATAAATAAAGAAAAATCAATCTTTTCTTAATGAAATAAGGTTTGAATAATGGACTACGACTGCAGTTATGTCAATGAGCCTCTGAGCTTCAATGCTGTAGTATTGCTTGTTATGTCCTTTCTTTTTGCCCGTAATCTGTGTCCATTGTTTCAATATTTTCATCATTATAACATACGAGGAGATGAAGTTAACCCTTAAAAAATGCATGAGAAAATTTATTCCAGAACCTAAAAAAATCTTACACTTAGATCTCATAAAATGATCATCAAGTACTGCACATCTGCAATTTTGTACAGCCATCCTAGTGCATTGGAATGCTGCGAGAAATAAAAAAAGATAATTTTTCACTGGGATCAGAGCACAAATTTGTTTCATACTTTGGAAGTGCTTTTTTATTTGAGTATGCAGATTTTTGTTAAAACATTGAAAGATAAATAAAGAAAAATCAATCTTTTATTAATGAATTAATATTTCAATAATGGACTACGACTGCAGTTATCTCAAAGAGCCTCTGAGCTTCAATGCTGTAGTATTGCTTGTTATGTCCTTTCTTTTTGCCCGTAATCTGTGTCCATTGTTTCAATATTTTCATCATTATAACATACGAGGAGATGAAGTTAACCCTTAAAAAATGCATGAAAAAATTTATTCTAGAACCTAAAAAAATCTTACACTTAGATCTCATAAAATGATCATCAAGTACTGCACATCTGCAATTTTGTACAGCCATCCTAGTGCATTGGAATGCTGCGAGAAATAAAAAAAAGATAATTTTTCACTGGGATCAGAGCACAAATTTTTTTCATACTTTGGAAGTGCTTTTTTATTTGAGTATGCAGATTTTTGTTAAAACATTGAAAGATAAATAAAGAAAAATCAATCTTTTCTTAATGAAATAAGGTTTGAATAATGGACTACGACTGCAGTTATGTCAATGAGCCTCTGAGCTTCAATGCTGTAGTATTGCTTGTTATGTCCTTTCTTTTTGCCCGTAATCCGTGTCCATTGTTTCAATATTTTCATCATTATAACATACGAGGAGATGAAGTTAACCCTTAAAAAATGCATGAGAAAATTTATTCTAGAACCTAAAAAAATCTTACACTTAGATCTCATAAAATGATCATCAAGTACTGCACACCTGCAATTTTGTACAGCCATCCTAGTGCATTGAAATGCTGCGAGAAATAAAAAAAGATAATTTTTCACTGGGATCAGAGCACAAATTTGTTTCATACTTTGGAAGTGCTTTTTTATTTGAGTATGCAGATTTTTGTTAAAACATTGAAAGATAAATAAAGAAAAATCAATCTTTTCTTAATGAATCAACGTTTCAATAATGGACTACGACTGCAGTTATGTCAAAGAGCCTCTGAGCTTCAATGCTGTAGTATTGCTTGTTATGTCCTTTCTTTTTGCCCGTAATCTGTGTCCCTTATTTCAATATTTTTATCATTATAACATACGAGGAGATGAAGTTTACCCTTAAGAAATGCATGAGAAAATTTATTCTAGTGATGATAACAACTTAACAAAAAAAATCTTAAACTTAGATCTCATAAAATTACCATCAAGTACTGCACATCTGCAATTTTGTACAGCCATCCTAGTGCATTGGAATGCTGCAAGAAAAAAAAAAAAGATAATTTTTCACTTGTACAACTTGTGGGATCAGAGCACAAATTTGTTTGATACTTTGGAAGTGCTTTTTTGTCTGAGTATGCAGATTTTTGTTAAAACGTTGAAAGATAAATGCATGAGAAAATTTATTCTAGTGATGATAATAACTTAACAAAAAAAATCTTAAACTTAGAACTCATAAAATGACCATCAAGTTCTGCACATCTGCAATTTTGTACAGCCATTCTAATGCATTGGAATGCTGCAAGAAAAAAAAAAAAATTTCACTTGCACAGCTTGTGGGATCAGAGCACAAATTTGTTTGATAATTTGGAAGTACTTTTTTGTCTGAATGTGCAGATTTTTGTTAAAAGGTTGAAAGATAAATAAAGAAAAATCAATCTTTTCTTAATGAAACAATGTTTGAATAATGAACTACTGCAGTTATGTCAAAGAGTCTCTCTGCTTCAATGCTGCAATACTACTCGCTACGTCCTTCTCCCTTCTTGCCTCGTAATCTGTGTCCCTTGTTTCAATCTTTTTGCCACTATAACACACAAGGAGATGAACTTAAAAAATGCATGAGAAAATGTATTCTAGTGATGATAACAACTTACCAAAAAAAATCTTGCACTTAGATCTCATAAAATTACTATCTGCAGTTTTGAAATCATATAGCGCATGAGAATGCAGCAATAAAAAAGAAAACAAAATATTGTTTAACCATCACAACTTTTCGATCAAACTGGAGATCAAATTTCAATCGTTAAGGTCTCAACTTATTTGAGGCAAAGTGCTTTAAATTCTAAAAAAGGTAGCAAAGGAATGCTAGCAATTGTTTGAAAGCTGAAAAAGTTGACTGTTTGATTTAATAAAACATAAAGCAAAAAATCTTATATTTTGCTGCTGCATTGTTTTGCTGTTCTATAAAGTTACAGTGCATGATATGTATTTTATGAGGTTCATTCACAAGTTTTTTAAAACCGATAGTATGACCAATAAAATATTGTTTCTCATGCCTTTTTTTAGGTAACTTGGTCCTCTTATCATTGAAATTCAAAACAAAATTCCTTTAAAAAAAACAACAGTTTTAAAATTTTTACAACTGCATTAAATTGCCTTAAATTGCCAATCAAACTATACTTCTAAATTCCCAATAATAATGTGGCTTACATTTTTATGCCCATAATTGTAAAAATATCAGCTATGCACATTTTTACCTTTAATGCAATCAAGAAACTTCATTATCTTGCTTGGATATAATGTTGATTGAGTATTTCACAGCAATATAAATGTTTAGGGCTGATAATTCTAGCCACGGTCGAAGCTCACCTATTAATCAACTTTTACTGTTTAATTAATTTACAGACAACATAATACAATTTTTTTTTTTTTTTTTAGGTAGGAGGCTGATTACAAGTAAATCCTAAATGATCGAGTAACGACATGAGTTCGCTTCAGCAAACTGGTAGATTTTTGCCATTCACCACCAGCAATATTCAACGGAAGCAACTGTCCACTCAAGGTGCAATTTTTTTTTTCAAGTAACAAAAACTTTGAGGGTAATAGGAGTACGAAAATGGTTGTATAATTGTATGTATCATAGGTGGATTGCCTCAAAGTCTGAGTGGAAGCGATACTGATGTCTCAACATCGAACGAAAACTTGAGCAATGAGGAACGATATGTCATAAGACATACGGCTCGTCAAGAGCCTCAGGGACAGGAAAATCAGCAGCAAAGTCCATCCAGATCTTCCAGTCACAAAGAAAACATACCAAATATTCAAGTAAGCCTTTTAAGAACTTCCCTAGCAACACAATCTAAAATTGGCTACGGTGTGTCGATACTTATTTCCACTACACTGGCACATATTCTTCTTCAAATTTCATCAAAATCGTTACATGCGTAACCAGCTGCAATTAAGATAAGGAACATTTAAATTATTCTATCAAATTTTATTGCTGTTTTTCAAGGGAATTAGACAATCGAAAATTGTCACATAATTCTTCAGTAATCAAAGAAAATCCAAATGTATCTTTTTACCCAATATTCATTGCTATTGTACAGGTTGAAAAAAAAAATTAGTAATATCTATGTTATTTAAAACGTAGATATTACTAAAACATATTAAAATAAAATAAATAAAAAATAAATAAATAAAACATATTAAAAATGTGCGTAACCATAGAATTTTTTATTCTCAATTTCACCGTACGAATTATGATTGTAATGAGACGCTGACGAGAATCGTTCGAGATGGAAATGCTGCCTCCGTGCTATTAGACTTTTTTATTTCTCCCTTTTCTATTTTTTTTTGCGCGCGTTAAACCTCTATATAACCATTATTGATTCCTCGTAAAAAAATTTCCTCTAGGTTTACTTTACGTTTAATTTGTAATTTGTTATAATGCACAATATCCAGAGTTGTAAATGCCTAATACTTATATAAATAATGATGATGATACAATCAGCTCTATAATTATGATTTTATAATAATAACATGTAGCGATTGTAATACGATGATTAAACTTTGGAATGGCTGCAAAAATTATTATTTTTCAATAAAAATTCACGGTAATCCTTTTGAAAAAATAGAAAAAAAGTAATGCATTAAGAAAGTAATGCATTACTTATTTCTTCCATTTTTTCCACTATTTCTTGCAATATTAAAGCGAAAATTAGTATGTTTTTCAGCTATTCAAATGTTTACACTCTATTTTATAATCACTACATACTATTATTATGAAATAATAATTACAAAACAAATTGTATAATGTATAATGAGCCGCTGACGGGAATCTTTCGGGATAGAAATGCTGCCTTCGTGCTATTAGACTTTTTTATTTCTCTCTTTTCTGTTTTTTTTTTGCGCGCGTTAAACCTCTATATAACCATTATTGATTCCTCGTAAAAAATTTTCCTCTAGGTTTACTTTACGTTTAATTTGTAATTTGTTACAATGCACTATATCCAGAGTTGTAAATGCCTAATACTTATAGAAATAATGATGATGATACGATCAGCTCTATAATTATGATTTTATAATAATACCATGTAGCGATTGTAATACGATGATTAAACTTTGGAATGGCTGCAAAAATTATTATTTTTCAATAAAAATTCACGGTAATCCTTTTGAAAAAAATGGAAAGAAAAAGTAATGCATTACTTATTTCTTTCATTTTTTCCACTATTCCGTGCAATATTAAAGCGAATATTAGTATTTTTTACAGCTATTCAAATGTTTACACTATTTTATAATCACTACATACTATTATTATGAAATCATAATTACAAACCAAATTGTATAATGTATAATGTTACTTACGGGAATCTTTCGGGATAGAAATGCTGCCTGCGTGCTATTAGACTTTTTTATTCCTCCCTTTTCTATTTTTTTTTGCGCGCGTTAAACCTCTATATAACCATTATTGATTCCTCGTAAAAAAATTTCCTCTAAGTTTACTTTACGTTTAATTTGCAATTTGTTATAATGCACTATATCCAGAGTTGTAAATGCCTAATACTTATAGAAATAATGATGATGATACGATCAGCTTTATAATTATGATTTTATAATAATAACATGTAGCGATTGTAATACGATGATTAAACTTTCGAATAGCTGCAAAAATTATTATTTTTCAATAAAAATTCACGGTAGTCCTTTTTAAAAAATGGAAAAAAATAAGTAATGTATTAAGAAAGTAATGCATTACTTATTTCTTCAATTTTTTCCACTATTTCTTGCAATATTAAAGCGAATATTAGTATTTTTTACAGCTATTCAAATGTTTACACTCGATTTTATAATCACTACATATTATTATTATGAAATCATAATTACAAAACAAATTGTACTGTAAACTATATCTCATGAACTAATGGGGATTTACAACTCTGACTATATCATATAATATGTTAAACATGTTATATCTGTAATATGCCATTTTTTTGTTATTATTTACAAGGGACTTGTCCCGTTCACTGAAGAATAAATAAATAAATGGCACGACACACTGACGAACATTTTAATGATTTTTTTTCTCGCCTGAATATAATCGAACTACTACTATATTATACTATTTTCATTTCCAGGGTAACATACACAACAGAAACAGTTTAAAGGAAAGTCTGAATGGGTCAAATCGAAACAGCCTTAAAGAGAGTCTGAATGGATCTAATCGAAACAGTCTTAAAGACAGTATCAACGGTTCTAACAGAAATAGCTTAAAGGACAGTTTGAGCAACAGAACGAGTGTCGGCTCCAATAGAAGTAGTCTCGATGTATCAACGAGCTCGTACAACACTCTCATTATTCATAATGCGAACGATGAGAATGCTTGGTCACCGTCTGGACGGTGAGTACATTTTTCCCGTGATTTACCTCACCACGACATTCATGATTGTTTCATCAATGATAGATGGCAAAAAAAAAAAAATTGGCTATCATTAAACTTGTTATTGCTCGCGTTCACTACTGTAATTTTGCTCCTCGTGCGGCGAACATCTTGCTCGTCCTAAAGTGCATTCGCTTCGAGTCACAGTAAGACGCTCTGCATAAAAGAAAAATGTATTTTAAGCATTCTCTTGATATACGCACAAATCCGCGCATAGTAACTAACTTAATAATAACGACGCTTTCAGTTCTATCGAAGTTTTTAATAATAGCAAACGATTAACTGCGGTTGTCGGGGATGAAAAGTTAAATCAATTTATTCGTGACAGTAATGACCCACGATTTTAATGGAGGTCGTGTGACGCGTGGACTTAACTTAAGGCCACTGTGGAATTTGTGATTGTGCGAGAAATGATTTTTTTTTTCGTGTCGATGAACTTACAATATCTTATCGACATTTTTATATACATTAAATTAACTGCTGACAATGAGACGAATACGCAGAGCTGGTTAAAGAAAAACTAATGGTTGTTACTTTTTTATTTTACATCGAAATTCGTGCACGTTTACACACAAAATAGCTCATGTGAAAGGAGAAATTTTATCATATTTTTACAGATACTGATTGTTGGTTACATTTCGAGATATTGTTTTCCAGGAATAACAAGGTTAAAGAATTTGGCTGTTCTTTATGCGTATTTATTTATTTTCGTATTTGAAGAAGCTGAAATATGTGGTTATTTATTTACTCTTGTGTCTCATAATAGTTAAGAATAGCTCACGTTGAAATTGAGATGTGGATCACGAAATTTATTATCATTTAACCCTATCAATTGATATATTGTGCAACAAATTTGAGTTTAATTTGAGATCTTGAAAAATAGATGATTTCAGGAAATCTAGACACTGATGAGACAATATTCAAAATATTTTATCCATCACCTCCAATTTTACCTTTTTTTATAATATTTTTTTATATATTATTATTATTATATATATATTATTATATATATATATTTTATAAATTTTTTATAATATATAATAGTTTTTTTATAATATCGTCAAGAATATGTACGACGAAATGTCGTGAATATCTTAGTCCATTGTTATCCAGGTTTTCGTGGTCTGAAAGAGATATTCGGAAATTAGTGACAAATAAGTGAAATAAAATTTGACAGCATCAGATTATCAGCAAAAAAAAAATAATGCGTGTTATTTATCGCCAAAAGTATGTTCTTATTGTTATTTTCCATAGATGATTGTCATGGACTCTTATATAAATAAGTAAAAAAGTTAAGCGCAATTAATAAATATCGTATATTACACAAATACCAATAAAGAGGAATTTCAAGGTCCATAAACACCTATCTAAAAAAATCCTTATCGAATATTATAGTTATTGAGCGCAGCAATTGAAACATTCCGGATTAATATTTTTTGCTTTCGAATATTTAATTGAGCAGGTTGTCGGGAATAGTACGAGAACACGGTGATATGGGCTATTTGTATTGCGAAGGCGGAGGCAAAGGGCATTCAAATAGTCCGACGATGCAATCACTCTCAAGCCTAACGCACGAAGATCGTTACTACGATCAATCCAGTAACAGTGGCTGTCAGGAAATAACTGACATTCCCGATGATTATCTCAGTCAATCACAGGTAGAAAATCGTTGATTACACGTCCACATTCTTTGAACAATTTATTGCTCTTTGTTGTTGGCATTATCTGTTATATTTAACTCATAGGTCCTTAAACATCTTGCAAAAGAAGTCAAGGTACCCACTTACGGCAAAATCGCAACCAATGGAAGTAACTTGGAAATGAGGATGCGAGAAAATGATCGAGGGAAACAAAACTCAAACGAATTCACCGACAGACCACCACCTTCGTACACTTCGACACTTTTGCCATTAAAGAGCAAGCACAGATTACTCGGACCAACGGAAAAACTTACGCTCTCGAGATCTCAGCCTGATTTGTCCAGAATTGGAAAGTTGGATCTCGATAGTTACGATCTGCGCGCAACATCTCCTCGGTATTGTTAATATATCATTTTCATCAGTTCATTATTTACGCTTTAAAGTAATCATAGTTCCAATGAACGATACAAAATAGTTAAACGTAAATTGAAACACACAAATTTTCCCAATCTCGATTTCCCTTTATTCTGATTTCTTTAAAGTCCAACATACAAACAAAAATATTTGTTTCAACAAAAAAAAAGTTAACAATTATGGCTCACTTATCGTTGAATTGTTTATATTTTTAAGACCACAAACGAAAGGCCGGGAAGAGATCGAAACAGCGAACGGTGAAATATGGCCACCTTCTGAAATGGTACAGATAGTTATACAGGAAAATAGTGCCTTGAAGCTCGAATTGGAACGATGTTACAACAAAGTTGCTAAGTCACAAAAGTTGGAACAAGAAATATCGAAAGTTCATCGAGCCCATGAAGAATTGGCGGCTTCGTGCGAGCGTCGAGAAAAACTTGAGCGTGCAGCGAGGCTGAGGCTCCAGAACGATTGCAGACGATTGACCGAGTTAAATCGGGCGCTCAGAGATCAAATTGACTTGATGTCTTCCCGATCGGACAATCCTCCGATCGTGGAATCCATGAGAAAAGAGCTGACGCAACGAGAATTGCTCATCGGCCAACTTATTACTCAGAGTACGATAATATAAATATTTGTAGAAAAAATTCCACTAAATAACGGAAATTTATACTCATTAATGAATTGTGCGTTTTTTTTAACAGACAAAGAATTGGCCGCGGCCAAGGAAAGACAGGAGATCGAACTTGCCGCTCAGCGAGCGACTTTACAGGAACAACGCACTCATATCGATATATTGGACACTGCACTAACCAACGCACAAGGAAACGTCGTACGCTTGGAAGAAGAAGTATGTTCTATTTTTTCTATTTTTCATTGCTCAATTTTACGACTCGGACGAGCGACGATTCGGGGATACTCGGTTCGATTAATGATAAAATCAGTATTTCAAATTATCACGCGTAAAATATTTATTTGATGACCGAATTGATTAAAAACAGTGAAAGATGATTATATTTATTATAGTACGAATGTTAAACTTCTTAACTTCTCGCCGTTTACGATAATTATTCGGTTGTAATTAAACTTAACTATTAGACTTAAACACTACGCATAAGCGCTTAGAATATATTTAAGGGGAGGGAGTCAGGTAAAAAAAATTGATTTTGGAAATTCAATATCATCCAAATCCTATTGCATATAAAAATGGCCAACGCACTATATTGTTGGTACTCGATGAAAGGATTTTTTACTGTCGTGTGACTTGCATATGCTTTTCTATATTATCTTAAGCAAAGTTCTTAGGTTTTCCATTCTGCGCATGATTGAGATCAAACTACTAGGCAGATTGAAATGGTTCATGTCTCATTTTCTTCTTCATGAAAAGATACACCGGCTAAATGGAGCAAATATTAATAAAGCGTAATATTTTTTAAGTGACATAATTATTAATAAATAAATTTTATGCTATTTTCTAAATAAGTGATTAACTTTGCTTTCAGAATGAAAAAAAAATAGTTTGCTCCATTTAGCCGGTGTATCTTTTCATGAAGAAGAAAATGAGACGTCAACCATTCCAATCTGCCTAGTAGTTTGATCTCAATCATGCGTAGAATGGAAAACCTAAGAACTTTGCTTAAGAAAATATTGAAAATCATATGCAAGTCAGACGACAGTAAAAAATCCTTTCATCGAGTACCAACAATATAGTGCGTTGGGCATTTTTATATGCAATAGAATTTGGAGGATATTGAATTTCCAAAGTCAATTTTTTTTACCTGACTCACTCCCCTTAATTCATGTTAGTTGTTTGATGATTGATAAAAGAGTGACGGGTAAAAAGTTTGAAACAACGAAGAAGATGTGAATAGGATTTTAAGTGCGCGCGGACAGCGAAACTGCAGGAAAGTGGAAATAAATTAAGATTGTTTGAGTGGATACAAGATGGCAGAAATTGGATGTACATCCGGCGCGACTGAATAGTCAGCATTTGGACGATTCTTTCTATAAAGAAGTGAAATAAGAATATAGTGGGAACATGAAGTTCAGAAATAGTATTAGGAAAGCATATAAAATAATTAGTTACAATAATGAAACAAAATATGAATGAATTATATTAGGAAAAATAGCCAGGACGTAACACTCAAGAAAGAATGTTTTGTTTTTCATAAAAAGATAGAATACAATTCAATTGTAATGCTGTACTTGTTAATTTGTAACAATTTCGCCAAGAGACTAATTAGAAAAAGATTGCACCTCTGAAAAATGTATTCGTTGGTCGTAATTATAACTTTCTTATATTATTTCAAAAAAATTCTTATGGGCATTTTTAAGGGTTATCCAAAGGGATAACCTTTTGAAATGCACCAACATTTTCTTCTTTTTAATTTCTCACAATTGTCGTCTTTTACAGAGTCGTAAGAAGCAAGTGTACGTGGAAAGAGTAGGTCAGTTGCAGCGAGCTCTGTCCTCTCTACAGGCGTCGAGCGACAGACGCGAGGAAACCGAGAGACAGCTGAGGGGTCAGCTGGAGAGAGAATTGCGAGAAGGCGGAAGTGGCGGCACGAACGGAAGCGAAATATCGATGAACGGTGAATCGATGGCCGAATTGAAACGAAGATTACGCGAACGTGACGAAAAGATAATGTCCCTCGAGGGCGATGTCGCTAAATGGGAGCAGCGTTATCTCGAGGAAAGTGCATTGAGACAGGCGGCCATAGACGCCGCCAGTCTTCCCAAGTGAGTAAATCATCATCAAAAACGTGTCACTAAATATCGCTTTGAAATCGAAACGATACCCAACGTTTTAGGGATATTTTTCGCATTCCAAATAAATTCTATCTTATTCAAATACATCATCAAACACGTGTCACTAATTATCGCTTTGAAATCCAAATTGTTCTCAACGTTTAATGTGATATTTTTAGCATCCGAAATAAATTCGATTTTATTTATTGTTTCGATCAGGGATGCCAAGATTGCAGCCTTGGAAAAGACAAGTCAGGATGCGGAGAAATTAATAGCGGAGGCTCGATCTGAAAAAATGCGTCACATGGATGAGGTCCATGCTGCACAGAAAAAACTAGCTGACCTTGAATCTAGGTATGTGACAGTTCTAAATCGGCGTCACGTACAATTTTGGAAATCTTCGTCAACTTTGTTGATTTGTATCTTTGTTTCGCAGAATGAAAGATCTTGAGTCAAAGCTAGCTGAAAGAGATGCGATGATTCGAGTCCTACAGAAGCACACGTACGATAAAGACAGTAGCAGCAGCAGCGGTGTCGGAAGTTACCCTGCCGCACATTCGTCTCACTCTAGCACATCGGCTGATCACACCGGATTGACCGGTACACCGGAACTCGGTAAGCATCAATTCCTACTACATTTATGTTCTATATATTTTCAACAAATCTGTGACGACCTTACGTTGCATATAAGAAGTCGCTTCGCATGAGAGAAATACATAGGTGACATTAGCGCAGTGGTTAGTGTGCTCTTATTCAGTAGTCTTAAAAAAAAACGACTTTGAGTATCGTAGAGCTAGAAGCTTAGCTAATTTCTAACATAATTCTGCGTATTCTCTCAAAATTGGAGTCCCATTTATCAAGCCGTTTGGAAAAAAATAGCGTTAAAATTTTTTTAAGTGTTATTACTCATAATCGGTTTACGCTTTTAAAAAACTGGATAAAAAACATGGAATCGGACATTTGCAGATATCAACCAATTTAATGTTCACATCATAGCTGTGAATGTATTTGTATTATAAGAAGTAATGCTGCTATATGAGTAGTCTCAAAACATTTGATTAAACCACCAGAAATTGTAGAAATACTTTTAAAAATTTAGCACTCATTTGACTAAGGTAAACGCTCCAATAGCCGGCCATCTTAGAGAACAGGAAACTGCAAAGTTATATTTCTTATACTAAAATGACCTTTCTATAATTGTAACCATAACTAATGCAAAGCTTAGCTTTTCTACTTTTCGAAAAGCATCCATTAATTCATGTCAGGGGTATAGTTTTTTGTTAAAGTTAGGAAACAATTGAGAAAGTCGATGAACTAGTGCCCGACCACCGATTTCAGGTAATGTCTAAATACCCGACCAAGCATGCCCCTATACGCCACCACCCGCCGATACGAGGCTATGCGATTCGTTGAAACTTCATTTTATTTCTTAAATTACACGCAACGTTTGGGATAATTTATGATAAATAATAACTAATAAAAAGGCTCACCGTGACGTGCAACCGGCATCAACTTGCCATAGAGGTTATGTTCGCAGAGTTTGTGTTGGCCGGGAATAGGCCGCGGTTGGATATCGGTACAGCATACTGCGGATGCGCCCCAATAGCCAACCGTGGAAATTGACGACTTAGCAGTGGTTTTTCGCAAATTTTAATGGAAGATTTATAAAGTCTATTTATTCGCGAATACCACAAGCCACGAATTATTGTGGAAATCGTGAAAATAACAGCGTCATAAGCTTAACAACGTTATGCCAATTCTTAACGAACTGGCTAAAAGATATGCGCTGATCCTCTGAGCGGCGTCTACAGTGCACAATACCTTTAAAAAAACGCCAACAAAAATATTAAGAACTATTTTTATTATTGGCCTATGCAGACATAAAGAATCGCAAAAATGGTAGCACTAGTTATTTATTTATTTCATATTCATAATTTCTTAATTTTAGTCAATATTTGTGTCAGTGGTTGGAGACTGGTACATGGTTGGGTACCGGGGCGTTTACCTTAGTGCGAAGCGCTGAAGCCTTCTTAATAGAGATGTGCACAAGCTCTTTCGAGCCCGCTCGAGGCATGCCCGTGGAGCTCGGCACTTGATCGAGCTTTGCATCGAGCAACGGCACTACATCGAACTAACCGAGCCGCTCGAGCTACTCGGACTGTTCAAGCTATTCGAGCTCGTCGAGCCGCTCGAGCCCAGTGTTGCCAGACAGCCAGGTTCGAAAAATCAATAACATCCAATTTGTATTAAGAATATATAAATTGTCGTTTAATTTGTTGAAAAAATATAAATTGACATTTAATTTGCTCATAAAATATAAATTGATGTTTAATTTGTTAAAGAAATATAAATTGACGTTTGACTTGTTTAAAAAATATAAAATGATGTTTGATTAGTTTTAAAAAATTGCTCCTGATAATTTGTTTAAACGTTTGACTTGACGTCGTTTGACGTTTGATTTGATTTAAAAAAATTCAAACGAGCAAGCAAAATGTAAGAAATCCCATATATTTTAAATGCTTTAAAGGACGCGCCAAAATCAAACCCAAACCATATTAAACATCAGTTGCTTGTTAAATTCAACGTTAATTTTTTTATTTCACTCAAAATACACGTAACTTGTTATTTCTCCTAACAATTGAGACGCGAATTTCGAATTGGTGAACAAATTAAAAGTTGGTTTCGTATTCTTAAAGAAATTAAAAATTTTCTTTTCTTACAATTTAAACGCAAATTTCGAGTTATGTATCAAATTAAACGGTAACTTTGAAATATAGAACAAATTAAAACGTGAATTTCGATTTGTTGAACAAATAAAACGTGTATTTCGATTTGTTGAACAATTTGAACGCGAATGACGATTTTTTAAGCAATTAAAACGTGAATTTTAATTAAAACGTTCGAGCGAACGGCCCGAACGATCCGAACGGCTCAACTCAAGTCGAGCTTCTGCACATCCCTACTTCTTAAGGTGATGTGATAGTGCTTCGTCGTGATATTTGTACAATTTTGTTGCATCTCATCAATGAAATCGTTTTAATTACCATCATAATCTTACCGCGACAATTATTCCTTATTTTGCAGTGAGCAGTGTTTTGGGCGGTGCAAGCGGTTACGGAAGTACAGGCTCATACGGAGTAACGGACAGTTACAAGTATAGAAAACAGGGTAGCTTTGAGCAAACAAATAAGAGTCTTGACGATCAGCTGAAAGAACTAGATTCCCAACTACTCAGCAAGGTAGGCAGAATCTCCACAGTGTAGTAGAATCTATGAAAAACAAAACAACATTGTCGAAAAGCGTCAGTTCCTATCCAAATCGTTTCCAAACAATGATCACAACACACATTATTATCGTATTATTACTGTCGTTCATTACTTTACATTTTTTTATTCTTCATTCAAAACTGGAAGTTACAAGATCGCAGGTATGATTTAGTTTTCACTTTCTTCTCGTCACTTTTTTATTTTCGTCTTGAGCATTAGTTATCAGACATTGCAGGCCAGCAAAAAAAAAAAAACAAAAAAAAGAATAATGCAAATCGTTCATCAACAGGTATTTCTTTTACTTGATAATGACGCTAGGCGTGAAGCACTTTAATCCAGTACCTTGAGAGTAGGAATCTTGTGTCTCTTTGCAGAAGATCGAAAAATATAATTGAGGGATAATCGCAACTTTTTAATCAACACGAATTGTCCCAACGTGACCTACTCTCAAGATCACTTGTGTGTGTGGTTTTTTTTTCTTTTACTTAACATAATGTATAGTCCGTGACGATTTCTAACACGAAACTTTAATCTCATTTTTTTTTTATGTCGCATACGGTAAAATAATTAAAATCAATTAAACGATACGATTAGCCGTCCGTGGGAAGCGAATATATTTTCATGAAATTTTCGGGAGGTGATTTAGCGAAAATTCTCAACGCTGTTGTGTCGAAAATCATCAGCGTCGAGTAACGACGCGCTAATCCCAAATTCTTCAAGACTTTGTCACTTAATAATAATTCAATTAATCACGGAAATCATATCGCTCTCCCAGCACTATTCTTATCATTCGTCTCATGTTATGTTAAATCGTTTGAAAGCATAAAACAAACAACAACAACAACAACAAAAAAAGGATAAAAAATATACTAGATGTAGATAACAGAGTTGATTTTTGATGTCATTAATCCGTGTTATTTTTCGAGTGATCCGACTAATTCCCATACGTATCCTCTCACGAAAGAAACAACAAAATCCTTTCTCGTTTGAGCTTTCCCCTCCTTTGAGTGCGCATGCAACGTTGTGGCGAGCACTAACCCCGTTCCGGATCCTCGTTGCTCCTCTTGTTTTTCCAACACGGGCGTTTTTCTCTCTTTTTTTTCAGCGGGCACTTTGCTGTTTTCCAGGATTCTCTAATCCAGGCACTGCGTCGAGAAAAGGAAAAATACCCAAGCCACTATTGGCGGGTGTAGATAGCACAGGTAGTTCCAGTACAGCGTCGAGCAAGAGTCGTTTGTTGGACGATTCGGGTGGCGATGCCACAGCCGGTATGATGGAATTTTCGAGCGCTGCATCGCGTCTAAAAGGTACAGTTTCGCGTTTATCGGACGGTAAGCCGGAGGATATGATGCTGCTCGAGAAGCAAGGACGTAGTTCGCAGAGGCAGAGAATGCAGGAGGGCGAGCCAAGAAGAGCCGGAAGTTTACCGCCGAGTTCACTTCCACGACCTCCGAGAACTCTAAAGTCGATTAATTCGCGTTATTGCCGTTTGAGCGACACGGAAACTCGCAAAAAATCGGATCCTGGTCCGGTTATCGAGAGCGCAATAAAACCTCGCGACACAGCAAATTGTAATCTCGAATATGGAAGGCTCGTCGCTAAGAGTCAACGACGAAAGAAATCAATCGGCGGTGATACGTCGTTTTTGCAGAGCAATTCGTTGAAAAAAACTTCGACGACTATCAACAGCGGCGAATACGAACGTCTCAGCGAGACCGAACGCAAGAAACAAAATGTCGCTGATGTTAAACATCGGGAAACGCAGGGTCGTTCACTATTGCCGCCACCAACAAGGAGAATCGGCGATTACGGAAGACTCAGCGACGGCGACACCAAAGCTACTCTGCGAAAACAAGCCGGTAACTCAAGGGGACTCAGTACCGGAAGTACACTAAGCAGCAAAAGCGGCGGTCGCGATTCCGGCGGAACCGCAAGCAGCGAAGCCTCGACTTCCTCGCTTCCACCAACAAAGGCTAGGTCAATACCTCGTCCGAATAACTATCGTATTCAATTTTAAAAACATTGATTACGCTGAATATACATACGTCATTGCTTGTTAGCGCCAGAGAGACCGACAAGTTTAACCCGGTGATAAGAAATCCCGTAAGCGAGAGGAAATTTTTTATTATTTCAAACACTCACGAGAATTTATCACAAAAAAGATATTGCGAAATCAGTCAAAGGGTAAATTTATTGTTCAATCATCTCTGAATGTCAGGAGCAGAATCTTTCTCTTCGCATTTCGTTTAATTTGAGGATTTGTTGAAAACGAAAAACTTGATGCTTTTGCCGTTTGAAACGGAAATTTCACTGCGCAAATTTCAAGAAATTCGAATTTTCTTTCTTTTTTTTTGGTGGCGATTGAATCTCGTTAAATTTATCTAGAATATTATTTATCTTTCTCTGTGACATTAGCGATATTTGAAGATAAACTTTGTTTATTTTTGTTTTCTTTCGAAAATATTCCTCCGCTTGCTTGGGAATTAACACGTTTTTTTGATAGTCTTCCGATTATGCGATTGGATGGTCTGTCTGACGTGTGAAAACGGAACGGCGCTCATAGAACGTACGAAGCCATAATAATCTACAGCTAGTTTTCCTTAAAATACTATTAGTTATTGTACGTCTGAATACGTTTAAGCGCCCCAATTCCCGCGAGCCAATATCACACGCCATAATAAGCATATGTGGACGACATATAGTGTAGCGTTAGTAAGACCTAGTCATTACCAAAGTAACTTTTAGCGAGGATAAACAAGATTTCCTTGCCTCGCGCAAACCGCCTTCTTAAAACTTTCGATAACTCCCCATTCTGTATTCACAATTTTACAGAAACGAGAGAGTGATGAAAGAGAAAAAGAGAGACGCTCATTGGTTACTGATGTCTATTAACGTGTCCAGACACAATATTCGTAACGGTGCCTTTTACGGTCCTTCCACACTAACATGGTCAGTACAATTTTTTTCACGATGCCTTAGCATTATTACACTTGTCCTTGCACAATCGAACTCGCGAAATATTTATGGATTCATCACACATACAATAACAACCAAAAATTTCATTGGATTAAAAACAAAGCAATTCGCGACGGGCAAAAAACGTGAAAAAGAAAAAGTCATTAATACACAATAGTTTAACAAGTTTTTAGGAAACTTCATTTTTTATTATGCAAGTAATTAGATTTTTTGGAAAATATTTGATCTTTTATAATTTGTTTTTTTTTTTAATCATGGATATATTTTTTGGTAATTCAATTTTATAAATATTTTTGTAGAAGTATTTCATATTACACATATGATGTTTCATGAATTCATTTTCCTGCGAAAAAATGACGGAAATTTCAAACTATAGTTTTGAAAAATGAATTAATATCAATTTATTATTATTGAATATTCCTGTTGATTTTTCCAATTTTTCTTTTGTTTCAGATTAACTAAATTATAATCGAATCAAACTTTTGGTTGTGAATTATATGTGTAATGAATCCTTAAAGTTATTGACCATAAATCTGTGCCTTTAAAAAAGAAAAAAAAAAAAATCCTTCCACACTAACATGGTCAGTACAATTTTTTTTCACGATGCCTTAGCATTATTACACTTGTTCTTGCACAATCGAACTCGCGAAATATTTATGGATTCATCACACATACAATAACAACCAAAAATTTCATTGGATTAAAATCAAAGCAATACGCGACGGGAAAAAAACGTGAAAAATAAAAAGTCATTAATACACAATAGTTTAACAAGTTTTTAGGAAACTTTGTTTTTTATTATGCAAGTGATTAGATTTTTTGGAAAATATTTGATCGTTTATAATTTGTTTTTTTTTGTTTTAATCATGGAGATATTTTTTGGAAATTCAATTTTATAAATATTTTTGTAGAAGTATTTCATATTACACATAGGATGTTTCAAGAATTCATTTTTCTGCGAAAAAAATGGCGGAAATTTCAAACTATAGTTTTGAAAAATGAATTAATATCAATTTATTATTATTGAATATTCATGTTGATTTTTCCAATTTTTCTTTTGTTTCAGATGAACTAAATTATAATCGAATCAAACTTTTGGTTGTGAATTATATGTGTAATGAATCCTTAAAGTTATTGACCATAAATCTGTGCCTTTAAAAAAGAAAAAAAAAATCCTTCCACACTAACATGGTCAGTACAATTTTTTTTCACGATGCCTTAGCATTATTACACTTGTCCTTGCACAATCGAACTCGCGAAATATTTATGGATTCATCACACATACATTAACAACCAGAAATTTCATTGGATTAAAATCATAGCAATTCGCGACGGGAAAAAAAACGTGAAAAATAAAAAGTCATTAATACAAAATAGTTTAACAAGTTTTTAGGAAACATCGTTTTTTATTATGCAAGTAATTAGATTTTTTGGAAAATATTTAATCTTTTATATTTTGTTTTTTTTTTTAATCATGGAGATATTTTTTGGTAATTCAATTTTATAAATATTTTTGTAGAAGTATTTCATATTACATATATGATGTTTCATGAATTCATTTTTCTGCGAAAAAAATGGCGAAAATTTCAAACTATAGTTTTGAAAAATGAATTAATATCAATTTATTATTATTGCATATTCATGTTGATTTTTCCAATTTTTCTTTTGTTTCAGATGAACTAAATTATAATCGAATCAAACTTTTGGTTGTGAATTATATGTGTAATGAATCCTTAAAGTTATTGACCATAAATCTGTGCCTTTAAAAAAGAAAAAAAAAATCGCGATAGTCTCGATGCGTTTTTTTTTTTAACTTCGAGCAATGCGTAATCGGCAATACGACCATACAATAATAACGTAATATCTACCGTAGTCAGAATAGTTTCCTATAAGACTGAGAAAAATGGATACTAATTAAAAGCAAAAAGAAGAAAAATCGAATCTGAACCGTTTTTAGCTATCTATTCTCTAGATTATTTTCTACAAGCAGATCTTATACTCTGTCTTATACATTAGTTGTGTAAGGAGAAAATAACAAAAATAACGTAAGAATCCCTGAGCGTTTCAGCGATGCTACACTATATGATTAAACGAAAGGTGATTGCGTAAACTCTTTTACCTTTGCAAAAAAAAAAAAAAAAAAAATAAAACACCAAAGTGTCGATCTTCTCCTTAATACTTTAAAACAAATACATATATATATATATATATATATATATACAAAATATATATACAACAACAAATGGCTCCTAATATAATAATCATATTTATTTGTGCTTGTGTTGAATACTACCCTAACGTCTCATTGTTTCACACGTTAGCGAGATCTAGACTCTAGAGACGAGTATGCAGGATGTTATTTTTTAAAAAAATCTGTATAACGTAATATTACTTTGGATTGTGATTGTAGCGTAGCGTAGAAGGAGTAGTTGGAAAAAAAGTGTCTTTGGGATGTAATGTTCTTCCGGTGTGAATGAGTCTAAAGTTAATCGATTAATCGACGATCGCTTGGTGATGTTTATCATGATTACGATTATGAGGAATGCAGAAGAAAAAAAAAATAATAAACCCTCGCAATGCGTACAAGGTGATCGCTGTTGATAGTCTTGCATTGAATTTGAAATCTCAGTACATTCGCGTGGAAAGTCGACTCACCAGTGGATATTAAGTAATTTCGTTATTCCCTAGAATTAAATTAAACGCTCCTCAACTCGTTACCAGCATTTTTCCCATTGAACAAAAACATTTTTCTCGAATTTTTGACAGTTTTCTTGAATACAGATAATTGAAAAACTGCCCCATTGTAAAAATTTGACGCATTCCACATGAAGCGTGCCACCCGGATTTTCAATGTTCGCAGAGTGGGTTCATAATTTTTTTCCAAAGTATTTAGAGTTTCCCGAACAAATACGAGGTATTTCAGATTTTTGATCCTCATAGTTTTTCCACAATAAAATACGCTTTTCTTATTTTTATTTTTTTTCCTTTCGCTGCCGATTTAAAAATATCTATGCCACAACAAAATTGTTTCGGGATAAAATGTGGGGTTTCGCGTATACTTTTGGATAAAAATGTTTTTAAATTAACCTAGATAAATTTTCAGGCATTTTTTGGCATAATAATGCTATATCATTTTTTTTCGTTGAGAGGGACCATTTTTATTTTACTCAAAATTTCGCAGAATTTCCGTCATAATGTTGAAAAGCGACGAAAAAATCAACACGATGGCAAATTTATATCTTCACAATGTACGGCTCGGTTATTTGCTGAATCGTACACAATTCACATGTTTACATTATGAAGGTATGAATTGATCATCGCACAAATTTTGGTGTAGTTAGTGGACATAATAAAGGAAATTCTGTTAAATTTTGAGCAAAATCAAAATGGTCCTTTTCAACGAAAAAAATGCTATGACTTTGTATTGCCAAAAAGTGATTGAAAATGTATCATCGCGCAAATTTTGGTGTAGTTAGTGGACATAATAACGGAAATTCTGTTAAATTTTGAGCAAAATCAAAATGTTCCTTTCCAACGAAAAAAATGGTATGACTTTGTATTGCCAAAAAGTGATTGAAAATGTATCGAGGTTAATTTGGAAACATTTTTATCAGAAAGTATACGTGAAATTCTACATTTCAACGTTTATTATATTTATATTTTTATATATGTATATTATATTATCATCGCGCAAATTTTGGTGTAGTTTGTGGACATAACGGAAATTCTGTTAAATTTTGAGCAAAATCAAAATGGTCCTTTCCAACGAAAAAAATGGTATGACTTTGTATTGCCAAAAAGTGATTGAAAATTATCCAGGCTAATTTGAGAAAGTGTACGTAAAATCCTACATTTTATCCCTGAACAACTTTGTTGTGTCATGGATAGTTTTAAATCGGCGGCGAAAGGAAAACAAATAAAAAATTTAAAAAAGCGTATTTTATTGTAGAAAAACTATGGGGATAAAAAATCTGAAATAACTCGTATGTATTCGGGGAATTCTAAATACGCTGGAAAAAAATTGTGAATCCAGTCTACAAACATTGAAAATCAGGGTGCGGGCCACCCTAATTTTCATTTTCAAATGGAATGCCTCATTTACTTTTGCAATTTTTACGTGTAAATGCGTTTTTTTATTTTCATAAAATAAAAACATAGGAAGCATTCCTAATATAATTTCACGTTTTATCAAATTTTTCAAGAGTTTTGTGGAATAAAATGAAAAAAGATTTTTTGTCGAAGGATTAATTAAGCGGGTAATTTTTTTCTATTCACTGGCGTCGCCATTTCACGATGCATCAAGCAATCGGTATTGTAATATCCCGCGTTTTGTAATAGGGCGGATGTGACACGTGGTTCTCCTACAGATTCTATTTATTTGAACTTTTTTTTTTTTTTTTTTTTTTTTAATACTGCATATATATTGTACGTCTGGATTGGATAATGACAAATGTGTGAAACGACTATTAGCGTGAACGGAGTAAATACGTCGAGTAATATCCTGCTCCCTATTACATAACGCTCGAGAAGTTATAATTTGCGAAAAAAAAAAAACAAAACAAAACGAAACAAGTTCGTCTCGTGCAGACGTTCATTATCGAAATGACTGTGAATTCCGTTTAATTTTCCACGATAACGCTCGCACAAAACACTGAGCGTGTCTCGAGAAAATTATATATAGAAAACGATAAAAAAAACAAAAAACAAAAAAACTGAAGGGAAAAATATGAGTATCTCTTTACTATGCAAGAATACCAAAATCTAGTATCGCCAAAGATGCATCCCCGTGGTCCTGTGGCTATACGTCGTGTCCAAATATTGTTCCTAAAATATTTTCGCGTGTCACGCGTATAGTGCACCGAAGAAGAATGACGAAGTAACTATTAAGGCAACGGAGAACTGTTGAAACGTTTGCTCTCTATTTTTGATACGGCCGTATTAGTGATTCTCGTCCCCCTTGAATTCCCTCTTTATTATTATTTATTATATCCGAAAGGCGGTGAATCCCTTACCCTCAACATTTCTTCACTCCGTCTTTCTAATTCTATTTGATTCGCTCTTACGACTGTCGCTCATCACGTCTCGTTATATTGATAATTAAAGTCGTTATCCTCGGAGCGGATAAAATGCGCCAGTCGTGATTTTTCATCAAATGCCAAGTCTTCTTTTTCTTTTCTTTTTTACTCTACGAACAGGCTAGAAAATAGAAAGTTAAGCGCAATTACGTTACAAGAGTGTTTGTCGAAATGGAGCGCAGTGCTTGAAATAAATCAAGCGCTGGTATGTCTGTTAGCTTTACTAACCGGAAATCATCAATCACTGTATCGTTTTATGGATAGAAGCTTTCGTGTACAATACGAGAAACAGAAAAAAAAAAAACATAATTAAAGAAACATGATAGTTGGCTGATGTAATGGAATGACAAAAAATACAAGCTCTGTTGTAAAACAAAAACACTTTATTCTACGAAGACAATAAAAATAAGAACCTTTCGACCTACATTAATTTAGTATAATTTTGCAGGAGGATCAAAGTACCAGGAGTGTTATTATAATATTTTAAAGAAATATTAATAACGATTAATAATAATTAATTCTACAAGAGAGGGAAGAGCGTGATTTACTCCAAAGGTGAAGTTTGCTTTCCGAACAAAAAGTGGGCAGCATTCACACTTTTTTTTACTTTTTTCAATTTCGCTAAAAAGTGATTCTTTTTATTAGCTAATTACCAATTCATTGATCAAATAAGAATATAATTTTATACGTTAGTGTAAGTTAAAGAGACACCGACAATCTAAGTACGTTTAATCCTTAAATTAAAGGATGTTTGAACGTTTCTTTTTATAGACACAGCCTTCATAAAAATTACATTTTTGGTATTTTATACACTGAAAAAAAATGTCATTGATTCAATAAATCCATCGTTAGCAGGCTACCAAAAACAAACTTAATTTGAATTCTAGTTCCTCCAATTTTATACGTGATCGAAACAATAATTCTAAAATAAGCAAAATAATATTTTATTATTTAAGTGTTAAATGGGATTGAACGAATAAGAACTAGAGTTAATTCAAAAATACTTCTTTTTGGCAGCCCGGAATAGAATTTTTTTTCAGTGTTGATTTTCTATGATGACTCGATTAAGTTATAGACATTTTAGTCGCGTAAATGAGACTTGATTTTTGGTTGAGATTGTCGTGTTGCTAATATCTTAAAGCTAAAACAGGTTTATCTTGGTACAAATTTGACGTGTATTGGTTGTGTGGGTCGTAACACAAGATCTGGTAACATTCGAATTTTTGATGAGTCGTCGATTGGCTCGAGGTTAAAATTGTGCAGGACGTGACCGACCAAGGCCTTTAGTTCCAACATAGCAAATTTTTGTCCTGCAAATAAAATGACAAAAACTTATTTAATACCTTAGGTCGTATAATTTTATTATTTCTTTAAATTTTCACTTACCAACACAATTTCGTTGACCAGCACTAAAAGGTACGTAAGAAAAGGGATGTCGTCCAAATGTTCGTTCTGGCAAAAATCGATCTGGATCGAATTTTAGAGGATCAGGCCAGAAATTTGGATCTCGATGAAGATCGTAGATAAAGACGTGGGCTATGCTTCCTTTGGGTAATAAGTAATTTTCTACAAAAAAAAAATGGTCATTAAGGTAGTTCTGTCGCTTCACGCTCACTTCGCATAAGTTTCCGAAAAATGAGAGCGAATTGCAAACACTTCTCGATGATATAAAAATCTGAAAAAAATCATGCATATTTAAGATACTTAAGACATTATTTCGACATAATAATAATTCCAAAATGTTATTAACAAATTGATGAAAAATAAAAATGTTCAACAAATCTTCCGACAACCTAATTTTTTTGTTTCGATGAAAATGATTCGTTCATTTTTCTGAATACGTATGAATTTTTTCAAATTTTTTTCTTTGCTTTGAATTTTGTGATTTTTTCCATGTAAAAAATCGAAAAATTCAAAGCAAAGAAAAAAATTGGAAAAAATTCATACGTACTCAGAAAAATGAACAAATCATTTTCACCGAATCAAAAAAATTAAGTTGTCGGAAAAATTGGTAAACAATTTTATTTTTCATCAATTTGTTAATAACATTTTGGAATTATTATTATGCCGAATTAATGTCTTCAGCTTCTTTAATATGCATGATTTTTTACAGATTTTTATATCATGGAGAAGTGTTTGCAATTCGCTCTCATTTTTCGGAAACTTATGCGAAGTGAGCGTGAAGCGACAGAACTACCTTAAATATCGCATAACTTAAATTTTCCTCTACATGTTTATCTCTCAAAACTTGTTCTTTCTTTATCCTTTTTCTTATTTTTATAAGCCACGTAAATTCGAAAAAAAAAGGATGCAAAGCAGAACCTTGCACATTGCTTCCTCATTATATTTTGCTTTTTACAAAGCAACCTCTAAGAGGAAGTATGGGAATTGATTTTGGCTTCCTCATAGAGAAAGCTTTGTAAAAAGCGAAATATAATGAGGAAGCAATGTGCAAGGTTCTGCTTTGCATCCTTGTTTTAAATAAATATAAATAAGCGCACACTCTCGCTTTGTGAAAATATAATAAGGACAAACGGTCTAGAAACTCCCTCGAATACTCTATCTTCTCTGTTTTTTTTTTTGTAGAACACGATAGAAATCGGTGGTTTCCGAAATTTCATTGGGAAGCAAGGATATGGCTAGTTTATACGACATAAATCGCTACTTTTCGCAATATAGACTGTACAACATCGCTATGAAAATATGTTATCGTTCAACATTTTCGGGCTATATCAGACATATTTTTCTGTTAATCATGAATTTGGCACTGATTTGACTCCCAGCTCGATATTTTGATACTAAAATTCGCATCGCAGAAAAAAAATCAAAAAATTCAAAAAATCAAAATCTGATAAAATTTTAACGTTTCAACCGATCTTAACCAAATTTAATAGGGATCACCGGTGTATGAAAGCTCACGTACATACCAATTTTGAGCTTCATATCTCGAAAATTAAAAGAGTTATCGCGTTAACAGACATTTTTGAAAAAATTCAAAACCGCGTAAAAATTTAATGATCATGGGGATATTTACAAAAATTGGTATGAACGATAAGGATTGGCCCGTCTATCTATGGTGTAAATTTCAGCTCTATATCTCGAGGCGTTTCCGAGTTATAAAGGTTTATATTTTTTGACCGTGTAACATACACACACACACACACACATACAGACATTTTTTCTAAATCACTTTTCTCGATGTTTTGGACCATTCTGAGTGTAATGATATGAAAATCTCGAAAAAAAAAAATTCACGAAAACAAAGCTTTCTCTATGAGGAAGCAAAATGGAAAAGGTGTCATTATCGCACCGATTTAAGTAAAGAAACTAACTGCAACGGTATATAAATCCTCTTTTTTAAAGTTGGTGGCTCGAGATATCTCGAAAATATCGAAAATATCGAAAATATCGAAAATGTCGAAAATATCGAAAATATCGAAAATATCGAAAATATCGAAAATATCGAAAATATCGAAAATATCGAAAATATCGCAGTCATTGTCATCGTTTTATTCGTGCTGTCATTGGTGATGTCAAATGTCAAAACTTATATAAAGAGACTCGGGCGCTTAAGCGCCCGAGTCCGCTTAACCCTAGTAACATAAAAAGCTTATTTTAAATAATAAAAACACATACTCAGCTGCAAATCTTCGTCTATGGATCGTGATATCATAGGAACACTCGGAAACAGTCGAAGGGATTCTTTGATGCAACGATCAAGATAGGTAAGTTGTTGCATGCTCGTGATATCCATTTTACCACCGTTCTTCTCAAGTACCGCATCAATTTCATTCTGGGCTCTTCGCTATAAATATAGAATTTACTCGAGTGACTTGAATGACTATATTCTTCAATATTTTTCGGTCAAGTGCATCAATCAACATTGCAAACTCACTTGGATGTCTTTATGTTCAGCCAGGAGTAAAAGTGTGAATGCCAATCCCATTCCACCAGTGTCGTGACCCTGAAAATGAGCAATTGTACATTATAGTGCTGATTGCAATATTTGGCAATATTATTGGAAAAGACTTTGAGGAAAAAAAAAGGAAAACATGTTCTCCAGTACGGTCAAGACTAAATGTAATTTTCTACTTGTATCACAACATTATGCTTTCCACATCCATATTTATAAATTTACTGATAAATATTGATCAATTTCAAATTTTTCATTAATGCAATAAATTATTTTTGTATTTTTTTTAAGTAAAACAAGAAATTTACCAATAATTTTCTGTAAAACTAACAAAAAGTAAACTTTCATGGCCAACTTTTTGTTATTGTTAAAAGTACATAAATTTGTATTCATTTTTTTTGGCACACAACAATATTTATTAATTTTACAGAAAAATATTGGATAATTTTAATTTTTATAATTATTAATTGAACAAATTATTTTTGTACTTTTTTAATAAAACAAGAAATTGACCAGTTATTTTCTGGAAAACTAACAACTTTCACGGATAACTTTTTGTTATTGCTACACAAATTTGTATTAATTTTTTTTGTATGATCTTGAATTTAAAAAGTATTGATTTTAATTTCTGTCAAATACCGATTTGCTAAAATTTAGCTATAAATAACTCTAAAAATACTTATTTGAACTATTTTGAAAATATGTTTTTAAAATAATAAAAATAATTTTTCTCACCTCCGGGCCGAAAGCGACAAATTTCGTTCCGCTGCGCGGAACGAAGTTCCCGGTTTTCGGCTCCGTCGATGAGAAAAATCGTATACACTCCTCGGGCAGTAAATAAGAAAGAAAAAAGACCCGGGCTGTGGCGATATTTTTTCACGATTAATTTTAATTGTAAAAATTGGTCGCTCGGGTTGCTTCATCAATTCTTAATGATTTGATGAAGCAATTAGAGCGAACTAAATATTAATTCAGGGATTCGAAATGACGTTCCTATATATAGGATCGTCGATAACATCAGAATTTTCGACACCGATGTCTCAGACCCGAGTACGACGTGTCAAAAATTCCATCTATAAAGGCCGAAATCGACGAAGCTAATTAAAATAATGTAAATAAGACGGCCAAAGCCTAACAACAAGTCTAGTAAATAAGAAAGCCTCAGATCACGTGTTTGTCGACCTCGGCTTCGCCTCGGCCGATAATTACATGTGATCTGAGACATTTCCCTAGCAAGTCGTGCCACCGATAAACAACCGCAAAAACGACTGACGTCGTTTTGTGCAAAAATGTTACGGCAAATCACTGCAAAACGACCGATATTATTTCATACTCGATCGGTTGTTTTCCGGCTAGTTAACGAAAAAACGACTGCAAAACGACCGACCTTATTTCACGTTCGATCAGTCGTTTTACGTTTAACGACTGTAAAACGACCGATCTTTTTCCAATTTTCAAAAAAAAAAAAAAAAAAAAAAAAATTGCTTCGCTGGTAGCTCTCGAACTTGCAACCTTCGGTTTACCAGTCGAGTACTCTGCCTACTCGGCTACTCAGTTCGTTGAAGTGTGTTCAACACACGTTCCTCATAAGCTACCATACGTTTTGGCGAATAACTTATATGGAACATGAGTTTAACATGTATTAACGAACTGAGTGGCCGAGTAGGCAGAGCACTCGGCTAGTAATCCGAAGGTTGCGGGTTCGGGACCTATAGATGTGACTAATTTTTTTTTTTCTCCAAATGCGATATTTCAGGAGCACGCACATATTTTCTTGGTCCGCGCATTTATTAATTTAATAATATTTAATTAATATTAAAAAATGAAAAAAGATCGGTCGTTTTGCAGTCGTTTTTCGGTCATTAAACGTAAAACGACTGATCAAGCATGAAATAAGGTCGGTCGTTTTGCAGTCGTTTTTTCGTCAACTAACCGTAAAACGACCGATCGAGTATGAAATAATATCGGTCGTTTTGCAGTGATTTGCCGTAACATTTTTGCACAAAACGACGTCAGTCGTTTTTTGGTGAACTAGGGGTTAATTGCGGTAAAATTGCGGTGACACGACTTGCTAGGGTTCTTACTTTACTGCCCTAGGTGTGTAATATACTATTACGATGTTTTCTGATTTAAAAAAAATCTCTTCGTCATCCGAATATTGTTTGTTATTAAGATGTCATCTATAATCATCAATAGACTCGATCACCTCGAACATAAAAGTGTCGACTTCTTCCCTGATTCCAGCGTCGTCAATATCACCTCTTTTCATAGCTGCTATAAGAAGATCCAGCATAGCAAGTCGTTTCTTTGAGCTCGACTCTTGTATCGGGGCGTCATCTTCCTTTAAATAAATTCCACCGGTTTCCTCGTGATACTTTTGCCGTTCGCGAATAATCTGCAATTTTTTTTTTAAATTGACAAACATAGTCAAATTATTTCGTTGAATTTTTTACATTTTTTTATGTCTTACTTTTTTGGAGAATCCTTGAACAATATCTAAGGCTTTCTTTTGCTTACGTCCTGTTGGCGAAAGGTTGAATATAATTGTGCAATGAAGCCATGGTCTAAGCAGCCTGTTTCACAAGTTTATCATGGAACGATGAAATATAAGACAGAAATATGAGATTGTACAGAGAAAAAAATTAAAAATTAAAAATTAAAAATTAAAAATTAGAACGCACCTGTGGAGCATGTATTCTCCGAGATCGTAAACTGCTTGTCTATAGGTGCGAGTTTTTGCCGACGATTCCAGAGATGTACCCATTGCCGTTTCTAGAAGGAGAAAAAAAAAATTAGTGATAATGGAATACCCAAGAAGAAAGATGAACATTGTTAGAAATTTTTGTATGAAAATTAATATAAGGTATTGAAAGTTTTTTTGCGGATACACGTAAATTAAATTTAATATACAAATATTAATTAGTGTGCAATATATTAAACACTTTATAAAAGTTATGTTTATAATATAATTATTGGAATTTTACAACATACCAGAAATTTAATAATAATAAATAATAATATAATTAATCGAATTATATTATATAATATAAATAAATAATAATTAATTAAATTTCATTTAATATACCGTATATGCAAATAACTTTCAATAAATACATTAATTTTCAAAATATTTTTAACACTGAATGATACACCCAGAAAAAAAGTCTAGTTAACGTGACTCAATACATATATTCAATTTGTTTTTATTTGTATTAACTAAAATTTGCTTTTCATAAAACATATATGTATTGCATTGAAATGTGCAATCTATTGATTTCTACCATAATTATTTATTTGGATCAACTCCCATAGAATAACCGTCACTGAAAAAAAAATACTATTATATTAATTTTTAATCAAATTCATTTGATTCAAATAAAATTTTATTTATTTCAAATAATGCTCATATTTGATTCAAATAAATCCATGAGATCGATTTCTGTGGGTGTAGCAAAATTCTTTTCGAGAATTTAACATTCAGTTCTTGGTGATTAATTAATTATAAAATAAATAAATAAATGAATGAATGAATGAATGAATGAATGAATGAATGAATGAATGAATGAATGAATGAATGAATGAATGAATGAATGAATGAATGAATGAATGAATGAATGAATGAATGAATGAATGAATGAATGAATGAATAAATGAATGAATGAATGAATGAATGAATGAATGAATGAATGAATGAATAAATAAATATATAAATTTTTTCATATTTTATGATATTGATAATGCTACTTGCCACATATTGCATTCAAAGTGTATTTGGTGGTCAAAGGCATGAGATCGTGCACGTTGCTACCTTCAGCATCTCTGAGTTCCCGGACCATTCGCTGACCCTCTTCGTCGAATATATCAACGAATTGTCGGAGAACATTGAAATGAAAAGCTGGTGTTAAAATCTTACGTCTCTGTTGCCATTTGGCGCCTGTCGAGCAAAATTGGAGTGTATTTTTTTAAGTAATTGAAGAAAATTCGATATTGCATAAAAAGTTGTTTTCAAGGACGACCAGACCTGTGCTCGTGAGAAGACCGGTTCCAAACCAAGGATGAAGGAAATCGTAGACCTGGCTCTTAGTTATATGCTTGGTGCTTGATAATAGTACCTGCAATAAATAATTAAAAAAAAAAAAGTGAAATAATTTTCTTCCTATATTTGCCCGTTGGACAAATCATTGATTCTGAAATTTTCCATTTTTTTATATTGGAAAAATATCGATAACATCTTTTTTTCCCCGATAATTTCCTGTTTTTCGATTGATTTGGAAATTGGTTCAGATTTCCACAATGTATTATCTACAATTTGTATCCAGAGTTGTAAATCCCCATTAATTCATGGGATATAGTTTACAGTACAATTTGTTTTGTAATTATGATTTCATAATAATAATATGTAGTGATTATAAAATAGAGTGTAAACATTTGAATAGCTGAAAAACATACTAATTTTCGCTTTAATATTGCAAGAAATACTGGAATAAATGGAAGAAATAAATAATCCATTACTTTCTTAATGCATTACTTATTTTTTTCCATTTTTAAAAATAATAATTTTTGCAGCCATTCCAAAGTTTAATCATCGTATTACAATCGCTACATGTTATTATTATAAAAGCATAATTATAGACCTGATCGTATCATCATCATTATTTCTATAAGTATTAGGCATTTACAACTCTGTTTGCATCATACAGATAAAGATATTAAAATTAAGAAAAAAAAAATTATTTGATATTATCGTATGATAATAATATTTCTAGATTAATAAGTATCGGTAATGTGTTAACCCAAATTGTAAATAAGTGTTGAACCTAAGCCCTTAAGGTAAACCCAATCACAACAACAAAGTAGGATTTTTATTCATTTCTGTAATTCTTTGCTTTTATCCTTAATTTTGCTTTAATGTAAAAAAATTGCATGAAGACAACAAAAATCGTTACGTTAGGTTGGCAAATCTTTTGTTCGGCTGACAAATATTTTTGCTGGGCTGAGCAATTTTTTTATAAGCCTAACGTAACCATTTTTGTTGTCCTCGTTTTATGTTGTCACAACGCAGAAATTTCTCTTCGTGTAGTCATCTCTTAAATTATCAATAACTAAGAATGAAAGTAATAGAAATATTTACCTCAACGTCGTCGGGATGACGAAGATTCACGACACCCATCATGAGGCTCGTAATTTTATAAATTGGGTAATAATAGTCGTTCATATTATGAACCACGTCCCATAAATCGGCTAAAACACAAAAGACAGTGAACGATAAACATTTTAAAAAATACGCAATCTATGTTGGTATATCAGTTCGGTAATAAATATACTAACAAAAATATTCAACATAATAATTTATATAATAATAACATAATAAATAATAATTTTCCAAATTAATATATTAAGGGGAGGGAGTCAGGTCAAAAAAATTGATTTTGTAAATTCAATATCATCCAAATCCTATTGCATATAAAAATGCTCAATGCACTATATTGTTGGTGGTCGATGAAAGGATTTTTTACTGTCGTTTGACTTGCATATGCTTTTCAATATTATCTTAAGCAAAGTTCTTAGGTTTTCCATTCTGCACATGATTCAGATCAAACTACTAGGCAGATTGGAATGGTTGACGTCTCATTTTCTTCTTCATGAAAAGATACACCGTCTAAATGGAGCAAACTATTTTTTTTTCATTCTGAAAGCAAAGTTAATCACTGCTTTAGAAAATAGCATAAAATTTATTTATTAATAATTGTGTCACTTAAAAAATATTACCTTTTATTAACATTTGCTTCATTTACCCGGTGTAACTTTTCATGAAGAAGAAAATGAGACGTCAATCATACTAATCTGCCGGGTAGTTTGATCTGAATCATGCGCAGAATGGAAAACCTAAGAACTTTGCTTAAGATAATATTGAAAACCATTTGCAAGTCAGACAACAGTAAAAAATCCTTTCATCGAGCACCAACAATATAGTGCATTGGGCATTTTTATATGAAATAGGATTTGGATGATATTGAATTTCCAAAATCAATTTTTTTCACCTGACTACCTCCCCTTAATTTCGAAACGAGTTTCTGAGAAACCATAAAATGCGTAAGCTATTAAACCCGTTATGGAGATGAGATGAAATAAGCGAGAATTTATATATATATTGGTGCCAACATTATAAACAAATATTACGTAATTTTTCTATTCGTGTATTTAATTTATATTCGACTGCGATTATTAAAAGATGATTTTTTCATGAGCTTCTTTTTGCGAAAATAATTCTGGACATTGCAAACGCGTAATTAAATATAAACATATGGTGTATTTAAAGTACAGTCGTTAAAGGAAAATATAATTATTTTAAAAAAATATATATACACATAATATGTTATATTATTTATAATTCTTCAAATTATAGATCACAGTCAAAGGAATAAATCGATAGATTTTTACAAATTGATTGTAATTACATTCGAATTGAAAACAATTTTTTTTTATTTGTGTCATTTTCCGTAATCTTCAAATATCTTTTTATAGAATCTTTGCTTATTTTTCACAACGTTTTCATAATTTATTATGATTAACGTAAAATAACGAAAACGAAAAAAATATTTTTCACGAAAACAAAGCTTCCTCTATGACGAAGCAAAATGGAGTAATCTTATAGCAAATTCAAAATACTGATATAAATAAGTGACATGTAGATCCTCTGCTCACGGACCATGGCCTGGCGATAGCAGCAGCAGCAAAACAAAAAGATAATATTCACACCAGACAATACGGGTCAAGTATTATCCGTAAAGAAATACTGAACGTAAGAAATGGTTATGCGTTCGAAAAAATAATATTTTTTCTCCAATTAACGTTTACACCAATTTTATAAATTTCAATATTCAGGAATCATTATAATGATGTTGGAACAGTTCATCAAATGTTCTTTTTCATTCTTCGAAAATTTTTGAATTTCGTACTTCTATATAAATAATTTTTAAACGATATTATAATTTTTTTTAAATCTTGCGTAACAAATCATTTTTCAACATTGAAGAAAAAATCCTTTTTATTTATGATACTAACAATTTTTTGTGTAAAATGTTATATTTTCATCAAACATATGATAATATGGTATTAAAAAATAGGTCTTTTTGAAATTGTAATATAATTGAGTCAATTTTATCAGTTTGATATTTAGCAAATATGTGAAGCATATCTTTGTTTGTGGTAATTAAAAAAAAATTCAAAAATATGTTCAAATTTTATTTGAGTGCAATTTTTGAAAAATCCGCACATTTTTAGCTATCAAGCTACATAATTTTTTATGAATAAATCTATTTTAAAGGAGGATCGGTATTGAATTTGGAATAAATCTGTAAAAAAGTTCGGTTTTTATGATATTTTGAATTTTTCAAAAAAATATTCATTTTTCTCCAACTCCCGTAAAATCTCACTAAATCAACTGAAATTTTCTACAGATGAAAAATAACATTCATCGCTGCTATCTACTAAATTTGGTCGTGATCGGTAAAGTGGTTTGGGTTTTACGTGATGTTGAATTTTTCAAAAACAATATAGGTAACGAAAAAAAGTTGCAAAGTAGAACTTTGCACATTGTTTCCTCATTCATTTTTCATTCTTTACAAAGCTTCCTCTATGAGGAAGCCAAAAATAATAAATAATCTTACTCATAATGTCTTAAGGGATCTTTCCAGTGTGACGTCCCGAAAAATAGCCTATTTTCACGATTTTTTTTCGGACGGTTACTATACCCCGATCAATCTGAAATTTTTATGACATATTAAGGTAATCATGAATGACAGAAAATGATTTTTTATAAGACGATTTTTATTGTTTAAATATTTTTTTTTAATTGTTGAAAATAATGTTGATAAAAAAGATAGCCTCATGGTGGACATCCTAGGGGTCGCAAATTTGATCTAAAAAAAAACCCAAAGGATTATTAATTAGTATGCGATTGACTATCGCGCTATGGAGGCTTTTTTTAAAATCAAAAGTGACAAAATGGCGGCGGTTTGAACAAAAAGTACCGATTTAGCCGTTTTTTTCGACAGTTTTTCTTTCAAAAAAATGGGAAGATTTGAAAAAAAAGCTTCCATAGCACGATAAAGAGTAGCGTGAAGAATATTCTCCTAAAATTTGAAAACGATCGCTTGAAAACTGTTCCCTGTAGAATGTCCACCGTTTTGAAAAATGTCGTTTCGAGAAAAACGTTTCATATTTCGAGAAAAACGTTTCATGTTTCAAAAAAAAATTTCATATACCTAAATTGTGTACTTACGACTAATCGGCGATGCCAGTTCCATAAAGTATGCCAGCGAAGTATTTCGAATTTCGCTTTAAAAATTTGAGAGGATATTTTTGACCGTATATACGAATGGATAAGACGAAAAAAAAGTAGAACTTTGCAAATTGCTTCCTCATTATTATTGGATTTTTACAAATCTACCTCTATGAGGAAGCATGTTAATCTGTTTTGACTTCCTCATAGAGGAAGCTTTGTAAAAATCCAATAATAATGAGGAAGTAATTTGCAAAGTTCTACTTTGCAGCCTTGTTTTAAAAAATTTTAAATGGCATTAGTTTTGAACCCCTTGACATATTTTCGCCAGATTCGAACTGATGCTTAGGTTACCCACACTCTACTTGTGTACCAAACTTGAGCCCGATATCTTAAAAATTGCGGAAGTTAGAGCCCGAACAAAAAATTCAAAATGCCATAAATTTTTAACCCCTTAACGGATTGACGTCAAATTCACTCCCAAACTTTATTTAATAACAGTCCATTTGTGGACCAAATTTGAGCCTGATATCTTAAAAATTGCAAAAGTTAGAGCACGAACAAAAAATGTCAAAATTTTTTAAAATGCCATAAATTGTGAACCCCTTAACGGATTGACACCAAATTTAATCCCAAACACTATTTGATCACAGTCCACTTCTGGTCCAAGTTTGAGCCGGATATCATAAAAATTGCGGGAGTTAGAGCCCGAGCTGACATTCTCCAAAAAATTCATAATGCCATAAATTTTGAACACCTTGATGGATTAACTTCAAATTCAATCCCATACCTTATTTAACGACAGTTTACTCGTGGTTCAAATTTGAGCCCGATATCTTAAAAATTGCGACAGCTGTCGTGCTAACAAAAAATTGTGCACGCACACACACACACACACACATACCGACATTTTTTCTAAACGACTTTTCTTGATGTTTTAGACCATTCTGAGTATCCTGACGTGAAAATTTCGAAAAAAAAATTTCACGAAAACAAAGCTTCCTCTATGAGGAAGCAAAAATCGATTTTTTTTTCACACTGGAAAGATCCCTTAATTCAAAATGAAAATTAACGAGGAAACAATGTGCAAACTTAAACTTTGCAACTTTTGAAAAATTATCATAATATGCTCACCTGGTGGTACGAGAAAACTCAAAACATTGCCAATAATGGGAAGTCCCGGTGGTCCCGGAATTTTGTTGAGATATTCCCATTTTCGACGAGAAGAATTTTTATACAATAAAATTAAAAAAACGAGAATTATTGCTATTGCTAAAAGTGCCATTGCAATTGCAGCTCTGCTACAGCAAAGTGGCTATTAATTTGCCGATACTACGTCGTTGTTGTATCACTGCTGCACTGACAGACACGCGCGTTACAATTGAAAGGTCGACGGACAGTAAAATAGAGATAGTCACAGGCGTCGCTCATCCGCTCGTGTCTTTCGATCGTTTCATTAGGGGCGGACAATCTTAACTGTGAGGAAACCGTCGATAGAGATTTCTTCCAGACGACGGCAATGAACAAAACGTCGAGAGACGTAAAAAAAAAAAAAAAATTACGCTTATAATCCAATACGCGAAGTATGTCGAGTTTTTATCTCACAAGTGCTGTAAAAATTATAATCGTAACGCGTGATATCGTGGAATTAAAGGGTAAAGAGACTGATAGACGAATATGCAAAAAATGACAAATGCATATTACTGCAGATGCAATTTATTACACATATGCTGAAATATTATAATCATAACGCGACATCTGTTGTGGAATTAAAGGGTAAAGATACTGATAGACGATTTCCCAAAAAAATGGTAAATGCATATTATTGCAGAGGCAATTTATTAGATAACACATTACAACTTATGAACGAACGTTGATCTTTTTGCTTTCATTGACATTTGTATTATTAGGTCGTTGTTAAGTATTGCGTTGTATTTTTATTTGCCTCTTATCTATACTGTAGTCATCTTGAATATTTTTATCTCTGTTACTTAAGGTCAAAAGTTCGATTTCTATCAACATGCAATATTTGTGTGGAATTATAGAGATGGAACTAAATTTTGTATTTATATGCTTCTCTTAAATTATTTTTGGTTTATTTTATTTTGAATAAAATTATATTCGACATAATTCGTTTCTCGATCATTGAAACCGGATGATTTTTCTTCTTCGTTGGAAATAAAAGAAATGGATATTTATATTTTGTTATTAAAAATTGCATGTGATTAAGCGAAATGGAACGGATATGAATTTAATTTTTATTCGATTATTTCGAATGTGACACATTTTTAGATAACAGAATCTGACAGTAAAACTAAAAATTAATAATTAATAAAATTTGTAGAGAAAGTTTTTATCTATTGTACGGAAAGTGTTTGCTAATCTAAAATTTGTAAACTCGAAACTCCCCGAAATTTCGTTTTTAAAAGTGTAAAAAATTTAATTCAGTTTTTACTGTGCGGTAATTTAATTTAATTATAGACTTTCAGTCAGCAAATATTTTGGACAGATTAAAGATTTGAAATTATTAAAATTTATTTAAATTCTATCGATCTGCATCAGTTTCTATAATTTATTTTTACCAGAGTTCCATTTTATTATATCTCAAGAAGGTAAAACTGACTCACAAGTGAACAAATTTAAAAAAAACACTTTATTGTATCAACCACCAATATTAAGAATTTAAAGAAATAACACGACAAATTTATTACACACCTTTGGTTTTACCTCTTAACGTTGAACAACCGAAAATTACAAAATTGCAAAACTTTTACACAGTACCTCAACATTATTGTGCAATAAAATAATTTGTTTATAGCTAAATTAATGTTTTTTTTCGAATTCTCCGAGTCAGGCTCATAAATCTTTGATTTTATTTCATAAATATTTATCGTATAACTAACTCAATAGATATTAATTTGTAACTTAAATAAAAAGTACGTTAATATTTTATAAATAATTGCCTAGAAAAGAAAAAGTTGATGGAAGTACATGGAAATTTTATTATGTTTTTTTTTATTTGGCGCAGAGCTACAAAAAGGTTTGTATTTTATAGAATATCAAGAGACACATTTATACTATTAAAATTACACCTGGAACTATTTTATTTACAATACTAAAACGTAGGGACGAATTCTGAGGTTTTTATCTCGGCACAAATTTGAGGTGAATCGGCTTTGTGGGTCTTAAAACAAGATCCGGAATTAATGGCACGTTCGATGCCAGGTCAATTGGTTCAAGATCAAAATTGTGTAGCAAATGACCAATGATAGCCTTCAGTTCGAGTAGAGCAAACTTTTGTCCTGTAAATAAACAAATTAATTTCATTTCGTGAAAAACAGGCATCGTTTCAACTTTTTCCAACACGACTTTTTTCAATTTCCTGAAGTTTCTTACATGAAAATTTCGAAAAATAATAGGTGATGTCAATAAAACAGGCAGGGAGGGAAAACAGGTATTTCGGCTAAATATAAGTATCGGGGTCAAAAATGGCACCAAATCATAAAATGAGAATGTCGTGCTAATTGATTTCTTTATGATATACCGACCTTTTTTTTCAAAGAATTAATTTGATTATAAAATTTTTGAAAAATTCATTTGACTATATTTTTTTTCTTTGCTCAACAAAGTATCGAAAAAAAGTTCTGAACGGATGGTTAAAAAAATTCTGATCTGATGAAGATTATCAATTTTTTTTCATCACCAATTTGACGTATTTTCCACACTTTCCCTATCTAAGAAACGTAAAAAACTGAGACAAATCGTTTTTACGAAAGTTGAGACGGTGCCGGTTTTGCCCCCAATCCCGATTTTTAATGGAGCTGCCCATTTTGCCCCCATCTCCCCTATATAGTGTAATTGATTCGTTCAAAGGTTATTTTACCTATGCAGTTTCGTTGTCCAGCACTGAAAGGCACGTATGAGAAGAGATGTCGATTGGTTGTTTGTTCAGGTAAAAATCGGTCTGGGTCGAACTTTTCTGGATTAGGCCAGAAATTTGGGTCGCGATGCATGTCATATATGTGCAAGTGAACTATCGAACCACCGGGTATTATGTAGTTTTCTAGAAAATATTTAAACACACTTGTCTATGAGAAGTCGAGTTTTTAAATCAGCACTTTGTGCCACTCCGTGCGAGAAATGCGTACTTCTCACACGCATCGCTTCGCTTCGAATGCGAGAAATCGCACTTCTCGCACTAGTGGCATAAAGTTGCATACGAAACTCGTGCGAGAAACTTTCTCTGAACTCATGTGATTGCAACACTCGCCTTCGGCTCGTGGAGCAAACTCACACTCGTCAGAAAAAGTTCGATCGCACTCGTACCGTAATATACTATTACGATACTAGTGCGATAAAAGTTTTTCTAACGAGTGTTGCAATCATACACTGTAAAAAATGTTTGAAAATTAATATACAGTATATACAGAGTTGTAAATCCCCATTAATTCATGAGATATAGTTTACAGTACAATTTGTTTTGTAATTATGATTTCATAATAATAATATGTAGTGTTTATAAAATAGAGTGTAAACATTTGAATAGCTGAAAAAATACTAATTTTCGCTTTAATATTGCAAGAAATAGTGGAAAAAACGGAAGAAATAAGTAATGCATTACTTTCTTAATGCGTTACTTATTTTTTTCCATTTTTTCAAAAGGGTTACCGTGAATTTTTATTGAAAAATAATAATTTTTGCAGCCATTCCAAAGTTTAATCATCGTATTACAATCGCTACATGTTATTATTATAAAATCATAATTATAGAGCTGATCGTATCATCATAATTATTTCTATAAGTATTAGGCATTTACAACTTTGGGTGAAATCCGCTAGGGAGGAAATTCAAAGTGGCACCTCCGATTCCTAGGCAGATAAAAATGTATTAATTTTTTTATTTTTATTTTCAATTTTTTATCGCCTAAGAATTGGAGGTGCCACTTTGGAATTTTTTTCTCGGAATCTTCATACAATGTGAAACACCTTTAGGGTAGTCGGGGAAAGAAGTACATTTCAACACGAGGGAAAAAATATTTTTTCTCTCGAGTGTGAAACGAAACTTTTCAGTACAACGCCTGGAAATGGTGAATTCCAGACGTCGTACAGAAAGTGCACTTTTCCGAACGGAGGACTGAAAAATAATTATGTTGTATTGCCTCTGAATTTTTTTTTTCAATTCTCCCGATAATTTCGAGTCTCTTTTCAACAGTGATTTTTTCGATGGTAAAATCACAGTCGCTTGCATAGTAGTTTGGACGTTTTTAAGATAGTTGAACTCTTTAGGAAAATTAAAAATCAAATTCATAAAAACCTTTTTTCTGGAAAAAATGTAAGTATCGCTGAATATTCTAATTTGGAGTTTGTAAAAAAAAAAAAGTATACATACTCAAATGCATATCTTCGCCAATTTGACGCGATATTAGAGGTACACTAGGATACAAACGAAGTGCCTCTTTGATAAAACGATCGAGATAAGTGAATTGTTGAATGTCATTGATATCCATTTTACCATCTCTCTTTTCAAGAACAGCATCAATTTCTTCTCGGGCTCGTTGCTGTAAATAAAATATTGTGTTAGTATTCACTTCGTGCTATATTGTCTGAAAAAGTCTTGGGGCTTCGCTTCAATTAATTAATAATTCAGACATTAATAGTTGATGAGTTTTAGAATTTTTCTTGCTGTAATTTAGTCATCTTTATGAAAAATCATTTGCCATTCAAACATTTAAAATAATGAGAATAAAAATAAATTATAAGTTGTAACGGTATTTCTCCAATTACATTCGAATTTTAAGGATTCGGAACTCGAGCAGAGAAAAGATTAATAATTAGACTGTTTAATAGGTAAAAGTAGGGTTTATTTTAAACGATATATTTAAAAAAAATGAAACAAATCGATCATAAATTAATGGCCTTCCGCGATGCCATCTACCGTTACAAATATATTTTCTGTGATCTCCTAGCTCGATCGCCTACACAGTGTAAATTTGAAAATAAATGCTATATAACTTAATCCTAGGCTTTTATATGTGATTATTTGCTTTTAAATGACATGTTAATCAGATCATGCGTACTGGCTTTGCATGTACTCGATTTGTTTTAATAATTGCTTGATTAATAAATAATTACTTCTTGTTTATCTCGCTTTTGCTTCTCAATACTACCCTCACTATCCTGACTTATCCTCGCACACAATTATCCCCGACTACTTATTCACTAATCTGCAATTGCTCAATCGATTACCACTTATAAATCATTCCGGTCGATATTCTAAAACAGGCGACCTACTCGCTCGACGGTTCGAATAGAAGAGAGCTACTAGCGGGCTCTCTACGTTACCGATGCCCGCTTCCTGCTCCCCACTCCCGAAATTAGGCTGTTGTTCGGCCTTCAATGTTCCCTTGCCTACGTGCTAATCAGCACGTAGGCCCTGTTTTAGTACATTATGCTACAAGGGAGGGAAGAGCGCGATTTTCACCGAGTGCGAGGTTAGCTGCCCGAGCGAAGCGAGGGCTGCTCGAGCACGAGGTGAAAATTGCGCTCCCTCCCGCGTACACGGAAAGAAAGGCTTGGCTGAAACAAGCAAGTGCTATGGTTATATATGCGCCAGACAATTAATTGGTTAGACCGACCAATTTCTTGGTTAGGCTACCAATTTCTTGGTTAGACCGACCAATTTCTTGGTTAGGCTACCAATTTCTTGGTTAGACTAACCAAGTGACTTGGTTAGACTAACCAAGTGACTTGGTAAGCTAACCAAGTGACTTGTTTAGACCAACCAAGAAATTGGTAGCCTAACAAATTACTTGGTTAGTCTAACCAATTAATTGTCTGGCGCATATATAACCATAGCACTTGGTAGTTCCAACCAAGCCTTTTTTTCCGTGTAGCATACGATTCTTTTCTTCCGATTGCGTTGAAATATGACGTGTTTTCTGCCGCTGAAAAGCGAGAGGAAAAAGGCAAGACTCGCTCGGGCATCGTGGCCCCTGTTTTTGCGCGCTACGAGGTTCGCAGCGTCGCTGTACGCGGCGGTCCCGCCGGGAACTTCGAAGTGGGCGAAAATAAGGGGCAAGATGCCCTAGGGAGTTTTGGCTCATATATCTTGCCCGCTGCACATGCGCACTGCTCGCGGTCAGATATCGTCGACTTTCCTCCCGCTTTTCAGGGACGGAATCACGTTATTTCAGCGCAGTCAGGAGAAAACGTTATTTTCGGCACGTAGGCCTCTGTTTAACCGACGGTTACCGCTGACTCACGCTCAGCGGTTACCGTCTTCACACACCGATTTTCAAACCGATCTAGTTCGCTTATCTAGGGGCGCGAAGGTCGCTCCATCGCTTTGTTTGAAATCGACTTCTCTAACTTTTATATTCTCGCGTTATTAATATTCCAATATGTTTCAAAGTATAAAACCACTCCCTATTTAAATTTACAAAGTTAAGCGTGATAACGTGAATTTTAACCGAAAATTATTAATGAGTTAAAAATCCATTAATTATTTTAATAGTTATTTAACTCGTACGAAAAATGACTGAGCGTTGTTCATTTATATTTCAGCAAACATGTGAGTACGATTTTTTTTTTCTTATTTAAAAAAACCTTTCCGTAATTTCTCTGCAATATAAAAAATTTCTAACCCAAAATCATCACAACCGCTTTTATTATTAAGGGATCTTTCCAATGTCAAAAAAAAAGAAATTCTATCTAAAAATAATCCTAAAATTTAAAAAAAGAAGCTTTTTTTAAAAAATCTTCCCATTTTTTAAAAAGAAAAACTGTCGAAAAAACGCCTAAATTCGGTACTTTTTGTTCAAACCGCCGCCATTTCGTCAATTTTGATTTAAAAAAAGCTTCCATAGCGCGATAGCCAATCGCATACTAATTAATAATCCTTTGGGTTTTTTTTTTCAGGCTATCTTTTTTATCAACATTATTTTCAACAATTAAAAAAATATATTTAGACAATAAAAATCGTCTTATAAAAAATCATTTTCTGTCATTCATGATTACCTTAATATGTCATAAAAATTTCAGATTGATCAGCGTATAATAACCGACCGAAAAAAAATCGTGAAAATCGGCTATTTTTCGGGCCGTCACACTGACAATATCCCTTAATACCCTGTGCAAAAAAAAAGTTACTGGTGAAAATCACCAATGAGATAATGTGATATCGACTCACTTGCATTTCAGTATGTTCTGCCAACAATAACAGAGTAAAAAACATTGCCATTCCAGTGGTATCGTGACCCTGTAAACAATAAATAATATAATTATGATTGATGCAACAAACAGTGATAATCAGCGATAATTATCAAAGAACAAACCTCAAAGATAAAGGTATCGACTTCTTCCCTAATCCCCGCCTCATCAATATCGCCTTCTTTCATAGCTGCTATCAAAAGATCGAGCATGGCAAGTCGTTTCTTTGAACTGGCCTGAATATTTAACGCATTATCCGTCTTCAAATAAATTCCTCCAGTATTTTCGTGATATTCCTGACGCTCGCGAATAATCTACGATAATAATAAGTGCAAAATGAATTTTTATTGCAACTCGATGACTGGCCACGAATTATTTGTTGATACGTTTTGCGAGTTAAATTGTCTCAGGAAATAAATAGAATATACATATTAATAGCTATTTATCATATTTCTAAAAATAACCATACATAAAATAATAACTGCACTCAAAGAAATTGTAGAAGTCCTAACAACTTCAAAGTGACAGCTATTCATTTTTCATTCATGAGACTTTTTGTTGTTGTAGCTATGGTAACTAAAAAAATTGTTCCAACTATATTTTTACAGTTTCGATGAGTATTTTATGGTTATCATAACTATAAAATATATAGACTTAAGATTAATTGCTGTGAATTTATTTCCAGTGCAAGTTAATTGGTAAAATTGATTTTTCGGAAAATGTTGTCAATCAGTAATTTAAAATGAATCATACGGAAATTTCGTTGACTCAATAATGTGAATATGTAATGTTATTGTAATTTTTTTAACGAAAAATTATTACGGACATGTAATTATTCGCTATTTACCTTCGTGGAAAATCCGTGAATAATTTCTAAGGCTTTTTTATGGTTGCGTCCAGTTGGCGATAGGTTGAATAAAAATGTAGGGTGTAGCCATGGTCTTAGTAGCCTGATGCAAATTCATTCATTATATAAAATTATAAGACGGCTGTAAGATGATTTTTGCAACAAACATTATTTTAGTAACAACAAATTTTTTGTTGCCTCAAATCATCGAAAGATTGCATCTCACACATTAAGTTATTGGAACGTATAAGTTATTGGAACGTATTTACCTGTGAAGCAAATATTTTCCCATATCGTGGACTGCCTGTCTGTATTTGTACTGAAATTCCGGCATTTTTTCCAGAGACGTTCCCATCGCAGTTTCTAAATAAATTCATTTTTTTTTAATTAAAAAAGCTTTCTACTCGTGAACATTTTTTTTAAATGTCATTTGTCAGGACTAAAGATGGTGTAAAACATCTAGAATAGCGATTAAGTAACACTCATATGATATCATATCATAGAAACAATATCTGCAGCTAAAGGGTTGAAATTTTCTCCAGAAAAGATTGAACAATGTATTATGGAATAATTTGAATTTAAATAATTTTAATAAAATTTGGCATTGACAATTTACGACGTCGAATGTTCGTATGTAAATATACGGAAACTATAGAATCTTAATCATCACTTGCTTATTATTAATTCGATGAGGAATCCAAAAACTGGTTAAAATTTCCTTATGAGGTATTTTTTATCAACTGGGCCACTTTTTTCGGTCGACCTCCCGGATATTTTTCTAAATTTGTCAGTTTGTTATATTATTTGAGATGGGTGTTTGTGATTTTTTTCAGATTTGTAAAGGGCGCCGTTCAGGATTTACGTTTTTTAAAAAATATCACTATATCTCAGAAAATATTAGACTCTCAAAAAATTCTTAAGAACATTAACTTTTTCATTTTTCATCTACTTTCCAGTGATGTTAAAATCATAATTTTTCCAACGGAAGAAAGTCAATTTTTCGCAAAAAAAGCAATAAATAATTTTTTTTAACGAAAAAAGCATCTTTTATTTCGGCCTTAATTTTACAAGGTGTTTCGCATTGTATGAAGATTCTGAGAAAAAAATTCCAAAGTGGCATCTCCATTTCTTAGGCAATAAAAAATTGAAAATTAAAATAAAAAATTTAATAAATTTTTTCCTGCCCGTTTTTTCCGAATTATTTGGCGCAGCCCGTCGTCCGAGAAGTTTCAATTTATCTTTTGGAAATGTGATGAAATCCGCCAGGGAGGAAATCCAAAGTGGCATCTCCGATTCTTAGGCAGGAAAAAATTTATTAATTTTTTAATTTTAATTTTCAATTTTTTACTGCCTAAGAATTGGAGGTGCCATTTTGGAATTTTTTTCTCAGAATCTTCATACAATGCGAAACACCTTGTAAAATTAAGACCGGAATCAAAGATGTTTTTTTCGTAAAAAAAATCATTTATTGCTTTTTTTTTGCGAAAAATTGACTTTCTTCCGTTGGAAAAATTATGAATTTAACATCACTCGAAAGTAGATGGAAAATAAAAAAGTTAATGTTCTCAAGAATTTTTTGAGAGTCTAATATTTTCTGAGATATAGTGATACTTAAAAAAACGTAAATTCTGAACGGCGCTCTTTAAAAATCTGAAAAAAATCACAAACACCCATCTCAAATAGTACAACAAATTGACAAATTTAGAAAAATATCCGGGAGGACGACCGAAAAAAGTGGCCTAGTTGATAAAGAATGCCTCTTATATAAAAGCGATTTTGTGAAAATTGAGAATAACGAGAAATCAATGATCGAGGTCCTAATTTATGTGAAGAAAGTAAATTTTTTATACACTCCCGCGTAAAAATAATTATGTCAAATTGAGATCTCAAATCGACATATGTCAAAAAGTGCCATTTTTGAGATGCGTTAAGAGAAAATATCTTAGAAAATTTCAAAGGGATTTTGAGATCGATTTGATCTCACGTTTACTGATACCAAATTACAATTTGATGTCAATATTCGTGATATGCAGAATTGATTTTGATCTTTCAAATGTACAATTAAATTTCAGCGCAATAATTGAGCTCAGATAAGTAAAAAAAACTTGGTATCAAATCGATCTCAAAATGGCTTTGAAATTTTCTAAGATATTTTGTATTAAGGCGTCTCAAAAATGGCACTTTTTGAGATATGTCAATTTATGATCACAATTTGACATCATTATTTTTACGCGGGCTGCTAAACAATTATTTGAATTATGCTACTTGCCACATATCGTATCCAGCGTATACCGGGTGACCAAAGGCAATAGATCGTATTCACTTTTCTCTTGATTGCTTTTGATTTCGTTCACCATTCTTCTACCTTCCTCGTCGAATATATTCACGAATTCGCGTAAAACATTAAAATGAAAAGCCGGTGTTAGAGTCTTTCGTCTTGAATGCCACTTGCTTCCTGTCAATACGATATTAAGTTTATTATAATTATTGATTGAATATAAATCACAAGTTTGCTATGAAACCAGAATTTTTAAATAGTACCAGACCTGAACTCGTGAGAAGTCCGGTTTTAAACCAGGGATGAAGAAATTTGTAAAGTATACTCTTAGTTATATACTTGTTGCTTGACAAGAGAACCTGTAATTAAGAATAATTTTATTTCATTGAGTTACGTCATAGTAAAAAATGATAATTCGTAGTTTTATTCAATTTACACATTATTTCTTTATCATTTTTTAAAAATAATCATTCCACTCATTGTGGATTTAAAAAAATAAAATCGTATCATCGAGAGTGTTAAATTTACTTATCATGATTTCAAAAACTTTGATACGATCCTAATAATTTTGTCTGCAAGTCTCGAATAAATGTGGAAAATTTATTTTCTTTCGTTATTACCAAAATGTACAAAAAATTACAATACATGGAGAAAATGATTTTTCTGGAGAAACAAATTATTAAATAATATAGTGACAGTAGTTTGATATATTCTTGTATTATATTTTTATATTTCTTATATTTGTTAGTTTGCAGCAAAAAGATTTTTTATCGTAAGTAATCTTATTGCTAGGCTAGAAAATCTCGAAAATCGTTTTCTCCATGTATTTATTTATTTGAAGAAATATTCGAAATCTATACTTACTAAGTTATACTTGGGGATGAATTAATTAAATAAAAATCTTCAAGTGTTTAATTCATAGCGGTGCGACTTTGACTTAATCGCTATCTTATTTTGAAAAAGTAGTGACTGAATATTAATCTAAATAAAAATGTATATAAAAAGTATTGAAAGATTAGTGACAATAGTCATTATTAAAGATTGCTTCTTTTTTTATTGCAACCGATTGATTTTTAAAAATATGTTTTGTACGATATTCATGCATTTACCTCTGCATCGTCTGGATGTCGGATATTCACGACCGGCCATCCCGCAGTCCAAAATTTAAATATCGGATAATGTTCATGCATTAATTTACGTATCAAATGCCACAGTTCGGCTAAAAAATTAAACCATACATAAGAAAACGGTGTAAAAATGAAAATACCACAAATACTTATTATAGATCAACTTACAACGTGGAACCATAAAAATGAAATCGTTTCCGAAAATCGGTATACCCGGTGGACCTGGAATCTTGCTAATTAAATAAATCCTCCGGAAAAACCAGTAAAAATAATAGAGTAAAATAGGAATAATGAAAGTAAACGCCATTGGAAGGATTGCCATCGCGTTTGTAGTTCTGTTCCGGTGAAAAAGTGAATTATGCACAAATGCACCGTTTTTATTTTTTCACCCAATCACAGATGGACCGCCGAAATGTACATTTAATTTCCAGTTTTGCAAGTTTTGTAAATAATGCAATAATAAACAGGCGCTTTTTTTTAACTGCAATATTATGGTTAAATTATGTTCGTCGCCTTGACAACTTTTTCGTTTTTCTTTGTTGTATTTTTACTTAATCTTATAATACGACTGCTTAACGGTACGTATGAATTTCGACTGAGGAGTTCGGATGATATGATATGATTTGACAACGAATCTTTATTTTGCTAATCAACCGTGTAAATAAATGTATAAATATCGTATGTTTTCGACGGAAAACTTATCTTGAAAAATGATTGATTCTACGATTTGCAGACTTGATTTTGTTTTGAAGCGCAAAGTGCATACTTAACAACAAAAAAGATATTTAATCACAAAGGGGTAAAGATTGTGACAATCACATTCTGAAATCATGAATAAATTCGGTTTCAGGTACAATATTCAAAATATTTTGTGTACGTTTTCATGACGACTAGTATATTAAATTTGACATGGAAAGGAAATGTAAAATTCCAGTGTTTTACACTAAATCCTATGAAAATCATGAAAACAAATATAACATTTTTTCACTACACGTGTTTATTAAATTTAATATATAAGCTGATGAATTAATGTAATATTAGCAAACATTTTTCATCAAATTATTTTTCAGCTCTTTCAGTGTTGAATAAAAGCAATGATATAATATTGATTCCTGCATTATCTTTCACTTCATTCACTTCAGAACTTTAAATAATTTTTCAATGGTTTGCACTCAATAGAAATAATTGTCTAGTATTGTCATATTTTATTTACACATTAAACCTACATTTACAATTATCCGTAATTACCCGTTAAGGTTTCATCAATGAATCCATAGTTCTTGCCCCAGTTTTTATTGATCATCCGAACGGTTAACAATTCAAAATGCTTATTAGAAAAAGTATTTTCCCTACGCTTATTCACTAATTTATTGTCGAATCGGCACAAATTTCACATTAAGCTCATGTTGCGGTTTGAGAGTGAAATTAGCAGCCATGCGAACTTGAGATACTCGCGTTACAGGTTCTAAGTAGAAATTGTGCAATAACATGGCCACGACTGATTTCAATTCAAGCATAACAAACTTTTGACCTGCGGACACAAATATTATTATTTTTATTTTACTTGGCTTTAATAAAGAAAAACGGTATTTTAATTCTCTAGCACTTCGGATCACGGTCGAATCACGGTGAAAATCACGCGTGAGTTTTGACACCGAAATTCATGGTCGTACACCGAGAGAAAAGATTTCATTGACGCCAAAGAAATGGGTGGATTGATTTTTTTTTCATTGATTTCAACGAAATATTTCTTTGATTTCAATGAAATAGTGCATTTGAATTTCAAAGAGAACATTTCATTACCTGTAAGTAAAGATTTACTTAGTGAGCATATAATAAAGAAACAGTTTCATTGTTTTAAAGAGACGTTTTCATTGGTTCAAAGAAACGTTTTCATTGTTCTCTCCCTCGCACCTAACCTCACTTTTTTTGTTTTCCGGTTCTCCCGAACGAACGGCTTCGAGTTTCGAGGAGCCAGAAGCTTAGCCTATTTTTGCCGTACTTCCTTACATACTCACAAAATTTGAGCTTTATCTGCCGCGTACTTCAGGAAAAGACGGGTTTCGAAATTTTGAGCTGGTAAGAAGAAGGTTTCATTGAATCAGAGACGATATCTTTATAATCAATGAAAAAGGTTCATTGGTTTAAAGAAATGTTTCTTCGAATCAATGTCACTACTTTTCATTGAGTTTGAGATCGTTCAAAGAAAAGATAGTATTGAAATTCAAGTATTTCATTTAATTGGCAATGATTTCCGTGAATCAATGAAACTTTTTCTCTCGGTGTAGTTCGATCGCGTCAATCGCGTCAAATCTTTAGTCGTAAAAAATTAACATAAATGGATAGACAGGTATCGGTGTTTATGGATATAAATAATTTTTCAACGGATGGAACTCAATAGAAATAATTGTCTCGTATTGTCATATTCAATTTTAATTATTTACACATTAAACGTACATTTAAACTTATCCGTAATTACTCGTTAATGTTTCAACAATGAATCCATAGTTCTTGCCCCAGTTTTTATTGATCATCCGAACAGTCAACAGTTCAAACTGCTTATTAAAAAAAGTATTTTCCCTACGCCGATTCACTAATTTATTGTCGAATCGGCACAAACTTCACATTAAGCGCTTTTTGCGGTTTGAGAATCAGGTTAGAAGCTATGCGAACTTCAGACAGTCGCGTTACTGGTTCTATGTAAAAATTGTGGAGTAACATGGCCACGACTGATTTCAATTCAAGCATAGCGAACTTTTGACCTGCGAACACAAATATTATTTTTTTAAATTTCACTTGGCGTTAATTTAAAAAAAAACGGTATTATAATTTACATAGAAATATCTGTCGATTACCTATGCAATTTCGCGGTCCAGCGCTGAATGGAACGTAAGAAAAGGGGTGACGGCCTTCAAGTCTTTCCGGTAGAAATCTATCGGGATCATAAATATGTGGTTCGGGCCAGAAGTTTGGATCTCGATGCACGTCAAATATATGTACATTGACTACAGTTCCAGCAGGTAATAAGTACTTTTCTGAAAAAAAAAAACAAAAAGAAAAAACGTTGAGGTTATGAATTAAAATGCTACACGCGATGTTTGCATGATATTCGATTTTTGTCACGCATACTGAGCTGCATATCTTCTTTGATTACTCTTGAAACGAGCGGAACGGATGGAAACAATCGCAAGGCTTCTTTGATGCAACGATCGAGGTACGAGAGGTTTTGCAATTCTCCCATTCCCAATTTTCCATTGTTGACTTTCATCAGGAAGTCGATTTCGGCTCTGGCGCGTTCCTAAAAATATTAATAAACTATTATTTATTATTACTACAATATAGTAACAATAAATTACTTCTACAATTTTAATCTCACGCGATTAATTAAAATTCAATAAAAAACCTTAATATTATAAACCTTAATATAATAAAAAACGTTTTACCTGAATTTCTTTGTGCTCCGCAAGTAAGAGAATTGAGAAACACAATCCCATTTCAGTCGTATCGTGACCCTGTAAGGAATACAAATAAGCTTAATAGGGTTGACATTTTCTACAGGGAGTAAAAAAATTAATAATTATTATTTAGCCATACATCATCAAATTTCTACTTTGCATCCATTTCTAGAAATGGATGCAAAGTAGAAATTTTCACATTGCCTTTTATTTATATTATTTATTGCTTTGTACAAAGTTTCCTCGATGAGGAAGTTAATCAATGTTGAAATCGGAATGTCCTGTACTGTTATAGCATCACGAGACGCATTATTTATGAGAATATAATGTAATAGAAATTGTATAAATGCTCATTAATTTTTTTTCCCCTGTAAATTACATATCTTGGTGGTGTTATACAAAAGTGTCAATCTTGTTGCATGGAATAGTATATTTTTTTTTTGTTAAGCAAGAAATTCATAACTAATGTTCGTACCTCGAATACAAATGTATCAACTTCCTCTCGTATGCCGCGATCATCTATGTAGCCACGTTCTTTTTGTGCGGCAATTAAAAGATCCAACATAGCCAGTCTCTTCTTTTTTGCTATTCAGATAATATAATCAGTAATGACTCAGGGAATGCATGCATGATACAAAGTGTTTAAGTGTCTAGTCGCTATGCATAAATTCTAATTACATAATCCGAGGTCGATCGGTGCACTTATGTCTGATGCTGTTTTATCGTCGGTCGCAAGATTTACAAGATATTTGCCCCCAGTTTCCTCGTGGTATTCCTTTCTCTCCTTGATTATCTGAGAAAATAACGTTAATCTTTAATCTAATCTTTAACTGCCAAAGTTTTGCAATATTAAAAAAAATTTGACCAAAATTTCCAGTAATTTTTTAATTTCACGAAGTAAATCATAATATTTAAAAAATCATGTAACAATTAAGAAATACGATTTTTTCTAAGATTTTATTTCGGATAAATGTCCAATAATTCAGAGTTTGAAAAAATGTCATTGCCAAAAGGGCTTAGAAAGGTACAGGGGAAGCGGCGAGTATAGCGGTTCACCAAAAAGTGTAAAAATACACCGAGAGAAAAAGTTTCATTGATTCACGGAAATCTTTGCCAATGAAATGAAATACTTGAATTTTAATACTATTTTTTCTCTGAATGATCTCAAACTCAATAAAAAGTAGTGACATTGATTCGAAGAAATATTTCTTTAAACCAATGAACCTCTTTCATTGATTATAAAGATATCGTCTTTGATTCAATGAAACCTTCTTCTTACCAGCTCAAAATTTCGAAACCTATTTTTTCCTGAAGTATGCGGCAGATAAAGCTCAAATTTTGTGAGTATGTAAGGAAGTATGGCAGAAATTGTCTAAGCTTCTGGCTCCTCGAAACTCGAAGCCGTTCGTTCGGGAGAACCGAAAAACAAAAAAGTGAGGTTAGGTGCGAGAGCGAGATCAATGAAAACGTTTCTTTGAACCAATGAAAACGTCTCTTTAAAACAATGAAACTGTTTCTTTATTATATGTTCACTAAGTAAATCTTTATTTACAGGCAATGAAATGTTCTCTTTGAAATTCAAATGCACTATGTCATTGAAATCAATGAAAAAAAAATCAATCCACCCATTTCTTTGGCGTCAATGAAATCTTTTCTCTCGGTGCACCAAATTCTATTCCAAGTCCTACACCGAAAGAAAAAGTTTCATTGATTCACGGAAATCTTTGCCAATGAAATGAAATACTTGAATTTTAATACTATTTTTTCTCTGAATGATCTCAAACTCAATAAAAAGTAGTGACATTGATTCGAAGAAATATTTCTTTAAACCAATGAACCTCTTTCATTGATTATAAAGATATCGTCTTTGATTCAATGAAACCTTCTTCTTACCAGCTCAAAATTTCGAAACCTATTTTTTCCTGAAGTACGCGGCAGATAAAGCTCAAATTTTGTGAGTATGTAAGGAAGTATGGCAGAAATAGGCTAAGCTTCTGGCTCCTCGAAACTCGAAGCCGTTTGTTCGGGAGAACCGAAAAACAAAAAAGTGAGGTTAGGTGCGAGAGAGAGATCAATGAAAACGTTTCTTTGAACCAATGAAAACGTCTCTTTAAAACAATGAAACTGTTTCTTTATTATATGCTCACTAAGTAAATCTTTATTTACAGGCAATGAAATGTTCTCTTTGAAATTCAAATGCACTATTTCATTGAAATCAAAGAAATATTTTGTTGAAATCAATGAAAAAAAATCAATCCATCCATTTCTTTGGCGTCAATGAAATCTTTTCTCTCGGTGCACCAAATTCTATTCCAAGTCCTACACCGAAAGAAAAAGTTTCATTGATTCACGGAAATCTTTGCCAATGAAATGAAATACTTGAATTTCAATACTATCTTTTCTTTGAATGATCTCAAACTCAATGAAAAGTAGTGACATTGATTCGAAGAAATATTTCTTTAAACCAATGAACCTCTTTCATTGATTATAAAGATATCGTCTTTGATTCAATGAAACCTTCTTCTTACCAGCTCAAAATTTCGAAACCTATTTTTTCCTGAAGTACGCGGCAGATAAAGCTCAAATTTTGTGAGTATTTAAGGAAGTATGGCAGAAATTGTCTAAGCTTCTGGCTCCTCGAAATTCGAAGCCGTTCGTTCGGGAGAACCGGAAAACAAAAAAGTGAGGTTAGGTGCGAGAGAGAGAGATCAATGAAAACGTTTCTTTGAACCAATGAGAACGTCTCTTTAAAACAATGAAACTGTTTCTTTATTATATGTTCACTAAGTAAATCTTTATTTACAGGCAATGAAATGTTCTCTTTGAAATTCAAATGCACTATTTCATTGAAATCAAAGAAATATTTCGTTGAAATCAATGAAAAAAAATCAATCCACCCATTTCTTTGGCGCCAATGAAATCTTTTCTCTCGGTGCACCAAATTCTATTCCAAGTCCTACACCGAAAGAAAAAGTTTCATTGATTCACGGAAATCTTTGCCAATGAAATGAAATACTTGAATTTCAATACTATCTTTTCTTTGAATGATCTCAAACTCAATGAAAAGTAGTGACATTGATTCGAAGAAATATTTCTTTAAACCAATGAACCTTTTTCATTGATTATAAAGATATCGTCTCTGATTCAATGAAACCTTCTTCTTACCAGCTCAAAATTTCGAAACCCGTTTTTTCCTGAAGTACGCGGCAGATAAAGCTCAAATTTTGTGAGTATGTAAGGAAGGACGGCAGAAATAAACTAAGCTTCTGGCTCCTCGAAACTCGAAGCCGTTTGTTCGGGAGAACCGAAAAACAAAAAAGTGAGGTTAGGTGCGAGAGCGAGATCAATGAAAATGTTTCTTTGAACCAATGAAAACGTCTCTTTAAAACAATGAAACTGTTTCTTTATTATATGCTCACTAAGTAAATCTTTATTTACAGGCAATGAAATGTTCTCTTTGAAATTCAAATGCACTATTTCATTGAAATCAAAGAAATATTTCGGTGAAATCAATGAGAAAAAAATCAATCCATCCATTTCTTTGGCGTCAATGAAATCTATTCTCTCGGTGTACTTTCTAACAGTTTGCACTAATTTTATTAGTGTTATGTACTCCATGTTCGGTAAATAATTATTATTTTGCAGCAAACTCACTCACCTTATCTGTGAAAGTATGAAGTCTCTTCAGTAGACTCCTTTGTAAACTACCCTTAGGGATACACGCGAATATCCAATCGCTTTTAAGCCAAGGTCTGACAGATCTAATTATTTTCAGCGGACAAAAAAAGAAATATAAAATATTGATAAATATTTATAATATTATTATAAAATATTATTATTATTTGAAATATTGATAAATATAGACTATCTATATTTATATAAATATTGATAAATATAGACGATGTATATTTATCAATATTTTAAATAATAATAATATTTTATAATAATATTATAAATATTTTATATAAAAAATATTTTTAATAAATCTATATTTATCAATTTAAGTACTAAATTATAGTAACAATTTATTAAGATATTATCATATGTCTTAATACACTGTCAAAAATATTCGGGCAATGAATTTATTTGAAGTAATAATAAATTGAATTTTTAAAAACATTTTTCATCGGAAGTTTTTATGCATAAGCCGAATATATTAAATTGAATGTTTATTTTATATTACACATGACTTTTTAAAATTATTAATATGCCTTTTTATGAATAAAAACTTGCGACAAAGTTATATTAATTATCTTAATGACATTTTTTATATTGTACATTGTGGTCAACTATTTAAAAAATTAAAATGTGTCGAATAATATTCACATGCCTGTAATATATTATTTCGCCCATTGCTTTGATGGCGCTTCTGTATTTACCATGCACAGGCACTTTGTCCTGCAAACGAGTTCCCATCGCCGTCTCTGAGTAATGTTAAAAATAATTGATTGAAGCGCAGCGAAATTAAAAAAAACTTGGTTATTTGCATGGATGTCGCCGTATTCACTTACCGCATATATTATTAAGCGTGTATTTCGCGAGGAATGTCTCGAGATCTTTGACGACTTCGCCACCTTCAGCCTTTAACGAATTCACCATTTGTTCGGAATTTTCAATAAAAACTCCAACGAATTCCTGTAGCGTCTTATAGTGGAAAGCTGGTGTTAATATTTTCCTTCGACTGCGCCATTTATTTCCTGAAAAAAATATGGCCAATGAAAAAAAAAAATTCGTACGAAACTTTTCATTCACGAGGGCCAATAAAGTTTTTTGGTGTCGCAAGTAAAATAAAAAAATAAAAAATAAAAAAACTTTTTTTTTAAACAGTCTTGTGTGTATATTTATTTTTTAAATAAAATTTATTTGATTTCTTCGGAGTTTGAACCTACACAATGTTTATCTAGATGACCCAATGACTTGCAGTACACGCAATCTCTACACTATCAGCCGGATAGTGGATAGCGGATACCGATTTTTTAAATAATAATAATCACACGCGCTGCCGCACGTGCCTGAAATTAAATCTTATGTCAAATTTGACACCAAACTGAACTTGTTTATCGTGGACATTTCTGACAACCAATCACAAGACGAATAAAACGATGATAATGCGTTCCGTTGCTCATGAACTTCATAAATAATATAAATAATCTGGTTGATGCTACATGCGTCAGTACAAATGCAGAATTGAAGAATAGTGCACTGAGAAAAATAAATGCGACAACTTGCTAAATATAGTGAGTTCTACTATAAAAATAATCAAACGTGCCATAATTTAGTTGCTAGATACGTTATTTATTGTTACAGTAACCATAAAAACATAGTTGTCGTCTCAGGGAAACATGTGTATAGTTGAATTCACCATCAATTTTATTGGTTGTGGCAGAAATTCATTTGTAAAATTTGAAAGTTGAATCAACGCTATTAAGAGGTTTAGGGTATGGCTATGTTAGAAAATGTTGCGGGATTCCAATTAGAAATTCGTTTCGGCAGTTTTTCTCCAATTTTCGTTCATGTTTTATGGTTTTAATCAAACATTTAGTTCTTTTTTGCTTCCTCATAGATGAAGCTTTGTTTTCATGAAAATTTGGGTTTTCAAGATTTTCATGTCAAAACTTTTAAAATGGTTCGAAATGTTATGAAAAGTGGCTTAGAAAAATTGTCCGGATGTGTGTGTGTGTGTGTGTGATGAAATGCCAAAAATTCACATAACTGTAACTTATAAAGTATTCGTCCAACTCAGCTAAAATTTAAACAACATGTGCAGTACTGGCTAATCTTCAATTGGTAGAAATTTTACAAAAATCGCTTAACGCATTTCATTTTTATAAGAATTTTGAAATTTTGAAAAAAGTACGTAAATGCTCTAGCTCGAACGAATTTTTAGCTATCGGGCTGAAACTTCATATTAAAATTGAACAAAGTGATACGACATTTGGTATTGAATTTGGGCCAAATCGATAAAGCGGTTCGGTTTTTATGAGATTTTGAATTTTTCGAAAAATTTTCATTTTGCTCAAATTCAAGTAAAATTCAACTAATCGACTGAAATTTTCTACACAGGAAAAAAAACATGCAGCCCTGCTACGTACCAAATCTGGTGATGATCGGCAAAGCGGTTCGGATTTTACGTGATTTTGAATTTTTAAAAAAATTTATTGGTGTCGCTCTGGATTTCGTAAATCGTCAGAAATCATCAAATTCGTCAATAATTTTCATCTTTCGCAAAGCTTCCTCTGTGAGGAAGACAAAAACAAAATAAAGAAACTTCCTCATAGAGGCGGCTTTGTAAAAAGCGAAAAAGAATGAGAAAGCAATGTGCAAGATTTTACTTTGCATCCTTTCTTTAAATAAGTGCTTACCAGTACTTGTTAAAAGTCCTTCTCCCAACCATGGATGAAGAAAATCGTAGAAAAAACTTTTTGATATATGCTTTTGACTGCTCAACACCACCTTAAAAAATTATTTAACGAAAACAAATTATTATAAAAACGTGTAAAAAGTTCTTGTCGAAATGAAAACAATTAGATTTACAAAAATAGTCACAACGGACATTAATTTCGGTCCAGCATTTCTATAGTAGTGGTCTAGGTGCTTTGAACTACAGCATTAATACAAACATAATAAAATAATAACAATAATAATAATAAGAAATATTTTATTAGGTAATTAAGTTTTGGGGAAATAAGAAAAATTGATTTTCACAATAGCGATTTTACCTCAACGTCATCGGGATGTCGAATATTAATCACTGCTTGAGGTCCGATGTCGAATTTGTAAATCTCGTAGAAATTGTCCGCCCATTCTCTTAATACGTACCACAATCGTTCTAAATTAAAAGGAGAATAAAGAAAAATTTTGTTCGAACAACCGATTAACCGATTTGTCATAGTGCGATCAATAAATTTTGATTGCACCATTTTCTATATGAAAAAATAACGAATCGTACCGACAGGAACTACCAGATCAAGTGTATTGCCAAGAAGCGGCAGAGTTTTCGGTCCCGGAACTTTTCGGACCAATTTTCCGGCTCTGCTGTATTGAAAAGAAAAGTGCAGAGCGGACAACGCACCGATTATCACAAGTAACGTCGTTATCACAATAATTTCCATTTTCACTCCGTTGTGTCACGGTCACCACTGTTTATATTTCTCATACGCGAAGATATTTATTGGAAACTGGAAACATGAGCTGTTAGCGTGCGCGCGGAGATTTGCGTGCGACTGCGCGCATCATACTCGGTTAGTACATTCGGTGCGATCGGTTATCTCACATATTCTCAAGTGGGGGAATCGTGAATGAAGGAGGTTGCAGCGGTCCACACTAGTCAAATCAGTGCTAAATTTTTAAAAGCGTTTCTATAATTTCAGATGGTTTAATAATCTGTTCCAAGGTGTTGATCACATGGCAGCATTAGTTCTTGATATTCAAATACATTTACAGCTGTGATATCAACAGTAAATCGATCAATATCTGCAAATTTCCGATGTTATGTTTCTTCATCCAGTTTTTTAAAAGGGTAAACCGTAATATCAGTCCGATTATGACGACCAATAGCTCATTTTGTTTACTAAAAGATATTCTATCGATTGGCCGTCGATTTTTTAAAATCGTATTAGTAGTTCAAAAGATACAACCGTTTGTTTATCCTGTCATAACCTAACATCAAGTATACAAATGGCTGTAACTTTTGAACGCCTGATACTATAGAAAATCCGGACGGTCAATCGATTAAGGATCTTCCACTGATCAAAATGAGCTATGTTTTGTCATAATCGGACTGATATTACGGTTTAAACTTTTACAAAACTGAATGAAAAAACATGACATCGGAAATTTGGAGATATTAATGTTAATGTATTTGAATATGTATTTGAATGTTAATGTATTTGAATATCAAGAACTAATGCTGCTATGTGATTAACACCTTGGAACAGATTATTAAACCATTTGAAATTGTAGAAACGCTTTTAAAAATTTAGCACTGATTTGACTAGTGTGAAGCGCTCGAACCTCCTTAAAGATGTAGCAGCACGAGATTAGTGGGTATTCGTGTTAAATTCTAAAAATAATGTAACATTGTCGAGATGTTAGTTCTTGATTTTTCAAATACATTTACAGCTGTGATATCAACAGTAAATCGATCAATATCTGCAAATTTCCGATGTTATGTTTCTTCATCCAGTTTTTTAAAAGGGTAAACCGTAATATCAGTCCGATTATGACGACCAATAGCTCATTTTGTTTACTAAAAGATATTCTATCGATTGGCCGTCGATTTTTTAAAATCGTATTAGTAGTTCAAAAGATACAACCGTTTGTTTATCCTGTCATAACCTAACATCAAGTATACAAATGGCTGTAACTTTTGAACGCCTGATACTATAGAAAATCCGGACGGTCAATCGATTAAGGATCTTCCACTGATCAAAATGAGCTATTGGTCGTCATAATCGGACTGATTTTGCGGTTTAACCTTTTACAAAACTGGATGAAAAAACATGACATCGAGAATTTTGAGATATTGATCGATTTACTGGTCATATGACAGCTGTTAATGTATTTGAATATCAAGAACTAATGCTGCTATGTGATTAACACCTTGGAACAGATTATTAAACCATCTGAAATTGTAGAAACGCTTTTAAAAATTTAGCACTGATTTGACTAGTGTGGAGCGCTGGAACCTCCTTAAAGATGTAGCAGCACGAGATTAGTGGGTATTCGTGTTAAATTCTAAAAATAATGTAACATTGTCGGGATGTTAGTTCTTGATATTCAAATACATTTACAGCTGCGATATCAACAGTAAATCGATCAATATCTGCAAATTTCCGATGTTATGTTTTTTCAACCAGTTTTTTAAAAGGGTAAACCGTAATATCAGTCCGATTATGACGACCAATAGCTCATTTTGTTTACTAAAAGATATTCTATCGATTGGCTGTCGATTTTTTAAAATCGTATTAGTAGTTCAAAAGATACAACCGTTTGTTTATCCTGTCATAACCTAACATCAAGTATACAAATGGCTGTAACTTTTGAACGCCTGATACTATAGAAAATTCGGACGGTCAATCGATTAAGGATCTTCCACTGATCAAAATGAGCTATGTTTCGTTATAATCGGACTGATTTTGCGGTTTAACCTTTTACAAAAATGGATGAAAAAACATGACATCGAAAATTTGGAGATATTGATCGATTTACTGGTCATATGACAGCTGTTAATGTATTTGAATATCAAGAACTAATGCTGCTATGTGATTAACACCTTGGAACAGATTATTAAACCATCTGAAATTGTAGAAACGCCTTTAAAAATTTAGCACTGATTTAACTAGTGTGGAGCGCTGGAACCTCCTTAAAGCTGTAGCAGCACGAGATTAGTGGGTATTCGTGTTAAATTCTAAAAATAATGTAACATTGTCGGGATGTTAGTTCTTGATATTCAAATACATTTACAGCTGTGATATCAACAGTAAATCGATCAATATCTGCAAATTTCCGATGTTATGTTTTTTCATCCAGTTTTTTAAAAGGGTAAACCGTAATATCAGTCCGATTATGACGACCAATAGCTCATTTTGTTCACTAAAAGATATTCTATCGATTGGCTGGCTATTTTTTAAAATCGTATTAGTAGTTCAAAAGATACAACCGTTTGTTTATCCTGTCATAACCTAACATCAAGTATACAAATGGCTGTAACTTTTGAACGCCTGATACTATAGAAAATCCGGACGGTCAATCGATTAAGGATCTTCCACTGATCAAAATGAGCTATGTTTCGTCATAATCGGACTGATATTACGGTTTACCCTTTTAGAAAACTGGATGAAAAAACATGACATCGGAAATTTGGAGATATTGATCGATTTACTGGTCATATGACAGCTGTTAATGTATTTGAATATCAAGAACTAATGCTGCTATGTGATTAACACCTTGGAACAGATTATTAAACCATCTGAAATTGTAGAAACGCTTTTAAAAATTTAGTACTGATTTGACTAGTGTGGAACGCTCCAACTTCCTTAAGGATGTAGCAGCACGAGATTAGTGGGTATTCGTGTTAAATTCTAAAAATAATGTAACATTGTCGGGATGTTAGTTCTTGATATTCAAATACATTTACAGCTGTGATATCAACAGTAAATCGATCAATATCTGCAAATTTCCGATGTTATGTTTTTTCATCCAGTTTTTTAAAAGGGTAAACCGTAATATCAGTCCGATTATGACGACCAGTAGCTCATTTTGTTCACTAAAAGATATTCTATCGATTGGCCGTCGATTTTTTAAAATCGTATTAGTAGTTCAAAAGATACAACCGTTTGTTTATCCTGTCATAACCTAACATCAAGTATACAAATGGCTGTAACTTTTGAACGCCTGATACTATAGAAAATCCGGACGGTCAATCGATTAAGGATCTTCCACTGATCAAAATGAGCTATGTTTCGTCATAATCGGACTGATATTACGGTTTAACCTTTTACAAAACTGGATGAAAAAACATGACATTGGAAATTTGGAGATATTGATCGATTTACTGGTCATATGACAGCTGTTAATGTATTTGAATATCAAGAACTAATGCTGCGTATGTGATTAACACCTTGGAACAGATTATTAAACCATCTGAAATTGTAGAAACGCTTTTAAAAATTTAGCACTCATTTGACTAGTGTGGAGCGCTCCAACCTCCTTAAGGATGTAGCAGCACGAGACTAGTGGGCATTCGTGTTAAATTCTAAAAATAATGCAACATTGTCGGGATGCTACATTTATTTTCAGTACAATTTTGAAGCTTTATAGCGAATATTCGAGTGAGATAGAATTTTTAAATTTTCCAAATTTTAACAAGTGGTTCAAACGACCTTCATACTTTGACACTGACAGTTAATATGGCAGCAATTATCACATTCGATATTCAATCGAACTTGCCAATGATAATTTATTTATTTACAAGTGATGCACCACCGATTAATTTGTTACTAATTGTTGTATCAATAATTAATTATTAAAAAAGTTGTAAGAAAAACCACTTTTTTGCGATTTTGAATGTCTAATAAGAAAAAGGAATAAGCTGTAAAATATGGTCGCAATATTGTGGTCGAATGTTGCAAAATATTTTATCATAAAATTACAATATTAATGAATATATAAATCGATCGTAATTATTTCCTTGGCTAACAAAATTTTTTTCAAATAAGAGAAACTCTGACGTTAAAGAAAAACGAGAAATGCGTAAATTCATTGAAGACTATTTTACAATAAATTATTTGATTTGATTGCCAGTATTTATTTTTTTTCGTAATATACGATTTAATTGATTATCTTTCTCTACATATTCTATTAAAAAATGTTTAACAGGTTTTTAACGAGGATATAATAAACTATTTAAATAAGGAAATCATGTCTTAGGTTTATGAAAAAATGGTTAGAAATCGAACCATGAAAAGTAACGACAAATCTGTGAACAATCACTGAAATCTTTATTTACAACGTATATTTCTACGTATGTCTCATAATCGTAATGTTCGAAAATCTATTAGAGGAAGTTAAAATTGAAAAGAAAAAAATCGATGATTTAATCATGAGCAAGTTAAGAGACGCACTTCGCACCATTTATGGTCGGTGAAGGAGTTCGGTGCAAGAATTGCGCAACAAGAAGATTTTAACGATCGGTTGACCTACAAAAAACGTATATCTGTACAACTTGTCAAGAAAAATATGAGTTATAACTTGATACTCATTGGAATGTACATTGAGCAATAAGCTATACCTCACGCAATGTATATTGAGCATCACGCTATAACTCATTATTCTCACAATCAACAAGCAGATTTCAACCTTGCACGAAGATCCTCTCGGTGTTGCCACACTTTGCAAATTGCATTGATGTTCGAACTTGAGTGTCTGAACTTCAATTGTCCAAAGAATGATTTTTTTAATCCGAATGGCAAATTATCCGAATAATGATTTTTTAAATCCGAATGGTAAATTATCCAAACAATGATTTTTTAAATCCGAATGGTAAATTATCCGAACAATGATTTTTTAAATCCGAATGGTAAATTATCCGAACAATGATTTGACTAATCCGAATGGTAAATTATCCGAACGATGATTTGATTAATCCGAATGGTAAATTATCCGAACAAAGATTTTTTAAATACGAACAACGATTTTTTAAATCCGAATGGTAAATTATCCGAACAATGATTTGATTAATCCGAATGGTAAATTATCCGAACGATGATTTGATTAATCCGAATGGTAAATTATCCGGACAATGATTTTTTTAATCTGAATGGTAAATTATCCGAACAATGATTTTTTAAATTCGCATGGTAAATTATCCGAACAATGATTTTTTAAATCCGCGTGGTAAATTATCCGAACAATGATTTGGTTCATCCGAATGATAAATTATCCGGACAATGATTTTTTAAATCCGAATGGTAAATTATCCGAACAATGATTTTTTAAATCCGAATGGTAAATTATCCGAACAATGATTTTTTAAATTCGAATGGTAAATTATCCGACCAATCATTTGATTAATCCGAATGATAAATTTTCCGGACAATGATTTTTTACATCCGAATGGTAAATTATTCGAACAATGATTTGGCTAATCCGAATGATAAATTATCCAAGCAATGATTTAGTTAATTCGAATGTTAAATTATTCGAACAATGATTTGGTTAATCCGAATGATAAATTTTCCGGACAATTATTTTTTACATCCGAATGGTAAATTATCCGAACAATGATTTGGTTAATCCGGATGATAAATTATCCGAGCAATGATTTAGTTAATTCGAATGTTAAATTATTCGAACAATGATTTGGTTAATCCAAATGGTAAATTCAAATCAAAAGTCCTAGTGGTAAAACAGATAGAGAGCGTTTCATATGTAATTACCGATCAAGCGGGTTTAAGTTGGTAATTGGTATGCACGAACGTCAAACCCGTCAAACAGTCCTTAATTATTCGCGATCGTAAAACTCTTATCACGTGGCAATTACCGTAAATCATCATAATGATGTTACTAGTGATTTTCTATATACGTCACATTTTCTTCTTCTTGTTCTTCTTCCGCCTGTCATTCGTTTTTCATCTAGGAGAAATATTTCTGGTGGATCTAGTATAATCATTATTCGATCTTAAATTGAATAGTACAAATTACCGCTTTGATAATCCGGAATCGCCCTCGAATTATGTTTGAGATAACCATTTTGAAATCAATCTTGTGATACTTTGTAGTAGCTATTAAGGAGGTTGGACCGCTCCACACTAGTTAAATCAGTGCTAAATTTTTAAAAGCGTTTCTACAATCTCAGATGGTTCAATAATCTGTTCCAAGGTGTTAATCACATAGCAGCATTAGTTCTTGATATTCAAATACATTCACAGCTGTGATATCAACAGTAAATCGATCAATATCTGCAAATTTCTGATGTTATGTTTTTTCATCCAGTTTTTTAAAAGGGTAAACCGTAATATCAGTCCGATTATGACGACCAATAGCTCACTTCGTTTACTAAAAGATATTCTATCGATTGGCCGTCTATTTTTTAAAATCGTATTAGTAGTTCAAAAGATACAACCGTTTGTTTATCCTATCATAACCTAACATCAAGTATACAAATGGCTGCAACTTTTGAACGCCTGATTCTATAGAAAATCCGGACGGTCAATCGATTAAGGATCTTCCACTGATAAAAATGAGCTATGGTTCGTCATAATTGGACTGATATTATGGTTTAACCTTTCACAAAACTGGATGAAAAAACATGACATCGGAAGTTTGGAGATATTGGTCGATTTACTGTTCATATGACAGCTGTAAATGTATTTGAATATCAAAAACTAATGCTGCTATGTGATTAACACCTTGGAACAGATTATTAAACCATCTGGAATTGTAGAAACGCTTTTAAAAATATAGCGGTGATTTGACTAGTGTGGAGCGCTCCAACCGTCTTGAACAACTGCGACTCAAAGATCCCGCATCGAATCGGATCTGCCATGAATGCAAAATGGTATTCAGTGTACTGAATATCATTAGCTTGCTTATTCTTGGTCGTCTTACATGGCCTTGAAACTCAATTTGCACTATACACTGGAAAAAAAATTGTCATTGATTCAATAAACCCATCGTTTGCGGGCTGCCAAAAACAAGCGTTATCAACTTAATTTGAATTCTAATTCCTCCAATTCCATACGAGATCGAAACAATGACTCAAAAATAAGCAAAATAATATTTTATTGTTTCAATGTTAAATGAGTTAATTCAAAAATACTTCTTTTGGCGGCCCGAAAATGATGGATTCATTGAATCAATGACATTTTTTTTCAGTGTAGATGAATGCACCTAAAACCAAATTTCCTGCGATCTGGAGATTCGGGGCGATGGCAGTTTTATCTACTTGTTGAATTGTTTTACAGTTGAAGTTTTGAAAATATACAACTGTCATGATGAGAATAATCAGCATATTGAAAATTCTTGTAATTGTGGGTTAGTGCAAAAAATAATAATATAGGCTACAAACTTTTACATATGTCAGATTTAATTAGCAGGAAGATTTAAGTGTTGCAGATTTTTACAATTTCATCTCATATGTTTTAGACGTACACGCACTTAATTAAATATGTTCTTATTTATTTTAAATTAAATTAATTTAATTTTATACGCTTTAAATGTCACCATATATTCACTCACAATTAACAATAGATAGATTATTAGTAACTTTTAGTTTTGTTTGCTCAACTAATTTTGCTTGATTTTTTTTCAACTTGCTCTAGACGAAAGAACATGATTAATGAAATGTCTATTTCTTGTTATAGAAAACACCATGTCAAAACAGTCACATTTAAAAAAAAAATTGTTCTATAAATTTTCCCTTAACTCTAGACAAACAATCTGAGGATTCTGTTCTCTTAACAGTTATACTTTGTGCTGTATCAAAATTGAATTATGTGAGTTATTGTAACTAAGCGATAATTTCAAATTCAAAAGTAAATTGACATTTCTGAATAGATTCACATTGATACCGATCGATGGATAATTTGACAAAGTCGAATAAATCGATGACATGTTTGAGATCGACAATATTTGAAATAACGTAACACGTTACAGTCCCAAACCTGTTTAGACCCAGTGGAGCACACCGAGAGAAGTTTTTGTGTTGTGACAACATAAAACGAGGACAACAAAAATTGTCACGTTAGGCTAACAAAAAAATTGCTCAAGCCAGCAAAAAAATTTGTCAGCTGAACAAAAGATTTGTCAGCATAGCAAAACTGATTTGTCAGCCGAACAAAAGATTTGTCAGCATAGCAAAACTGATTTGTCAGCCGAACAAAAGATTCGTCAGCATAGCAAAACTGATTGGTCAGCCGAACAAAAGATTTGTCAGCCGAACAAAAGATTTGTCAGCATAGCAAAATTGATTTGTCAGCCGAACAAAAGATTTGTCAGCCGAACAAAAGATTTGCCAGCCTAACGTAACGATTTTTATTGCCCTCGTTTTATGTTGTCACAACACAGAAATTTTTTCCGTGCCGCTTCATTGATGTCACGTGTTTTTTTTTACGGACGAACTTATTTTCGTACTGGCACAAATCTAACATGCAGCGGATTTGCAGATTTCAGAACCAAATCCGGAACCATGCAAATTTCCGACAGAGGATCGACGGGTTCCAAGGTGAAATTGTGCAACAACAGTCCAATGAATGCTTTCATTTCGATCATTGCGAATTTTTGACCTGCAATTAAAGAAACAGAAAAGTTTCAACACTTTTTTTACTTAAATGAAATTGACCTTGTGGTCCATTAGTTTAGGGTTTTAGATTAAGGGATCTTTCCAGTGTGAAAAAAAAATCGATTTTTAGATTGATCGGCGTATAGTAACCGTCCGAAAAAAAATCGTGAAAATTTGCTATTTCTCGAACCGTCACACTGGAAAGATCCCTTAAATTAGTTGTATCTCTGTTTATTACCAATGCAATTCCGTGCTCCGCCGCTGAATGGAATATAAGAGAAAGGGTGTCGGTTTTTGATTCGTTCCGGTAGAAATCTGTCAGGATCAAAGACCCCCGGTAATGGCCAAAAGTTTGCATCTCGATGAAGTTCATATATGTTCAAGATGACTATACATCCACTTGGTATCACATAGTTTTCTAAAATTTTGATTAACTTATTTTAAACACGCGAGATGTTTCTATATATGATTCCGAGTCAAAATTTAGACATCCATTTAGATTTAATGAAGAGTGTTAAAAGTAATAAAAAAGTAAATAAATAAATAAACTGCAATTTTTTAAATGCTTACTCAATTTGAATTCTTCAGTGATTTGCCGTGAAATAGTCGGCACTGGTGGATACAATCGCATTGCTTCTTTGATACACCGATCGAGATACGGGAGATTTTGTAATTCGGACATTCCGAACTTTCCACCACTCTCTTTTAGTACATCATCGATTTCAGCCCTGGCGCGCGCCTATAAATACAAAATTGGTCTATTATAAAAATAATATTGTTTGTAGCTATTTAAATGTTTACACTCTGTTTTATAATCGCTACATATTATTATTATTAAATCATAATTACAAAACAAAATGTACTTAGAACTATATTTCGTGAATTAATGGGGCTTCACAACTCTGAATAAAAATGAATAGTTGTCACTTTATAGTTGGCTGTATTATTACGATTTCTCTGAGTGTGCGGTAAACGCATTTCCAAATACAATGGGGAACCCGATTGCAATGTTAATTTAGCAGTTATGGTTCTCTTGGTTTATCCAAACACGTCGTCGTCGTCGTCGTCGTTTTTGTGTTAATGAGGAACGTTGGTTGAATTTGTTAGGTCTTGTTTGTATATTCGTGCATGTACGCAATTTCCTGACTGGTGAAATTATTGATCATGCATCAGTTAATTTACCTGTATTTCCTTGTGTTCTGCCAATAGAGCTACTGTGAAGTTCAACCCCGTAACTGTAGTATCGTGGCCCTAAATGGGAAGCAAATGGGCAGTAAATTATTAGTAATGCTAGCGAAGCTAAAAAAAAGTAGGTGAATTTAACAAAATTGGCATACCTCGAATATAAACGTATCGACTTCCTCTCGGATTCCACGATCATCGATTTTCTCATGATTCTCTTTCTGCGCAGCGATCAAAAGGTCCAGCATAGCAAGCCTCTTCTTTTTCACTATTTTACGTATTAACAATTGCTAAATTATTTAACAAGCAATTCAAACGGTTTCTCTCGTGTGAAGTTATTATTGAAAAATTAATAATTTTTGAAAATTGGTCATTGACATGTGAGATTGTGACTAAATTATTTAACAAGCAATTCAAACGATTTCTCTCATGTGAAGTTAAATTAATAATTTTTGAAAATTGGTCATTGACATGTAAGATTATGAACAAATTATTTAACAAGTAATTCAACCGATTTCTCTCATGTGAAGTTAAATTAATAATTTTTGAAAATTGGTCATTGACATGTGAGATTGTGAACAAATTATTTAACAAGCAATTCAAACGATTTCTCTCATGTGAAGTTAAATTAATAATTTTTAAATTATAAATTTTAAATTTAAAAATTGATCATTGACATATGAGATTGTCACGAAATAAATCATAAACTGTGACTTGAATTATAATCTTTGATAATATGAATTATTTCATTAGATTAATTACGTGAGTCGTCGTTGGTCGAATCCGATGTTCCATTTTCTGATGAAATATGTCCGATGTACTTTCCACCAGTTTTTTCGTGGTACTCTTTTCTCTCTTTGATTATCTGCATAAAATATGACTCTAGAGTTAGGCATTTTGTTGAGATTTTTATCGCATTAATTTTCTATTAATAATCGATTGCGTGTCGCCATTTTTTATAAATCGATTGCCAGACCTTAGTTGTAAATTGATGAAGTATATCGAGCGCTTCGTTCTGCTCTCGTCCTTTTTGCGACAACGAGAATATCCAATTGTTTTTAAGCCACGGCCTCACAGCTCTGTGTACCTCAAATAAATAAAGCAACATAGTCAATTAGATATTTGAGTGCATTAAGGGATCTTTCCAGTGTGACGGCCCGAAAAATAGCCTATTTTCATGATTTTTTTTCGGATGATTACTATACGCCGATTAATCTGAAATTTTTATGACATATTAAGATAATCATGAATGACAGAAAATGATTTTTTATAAGACGATTTTTATTGTTTGAATATATTTTTTTAATTGTTGAAAATAATGTTGATAAAAAAGATAGCTTCATGATGGACATCCTAGGGGTCGCAAATTTGATCTAAAAAAAAACTCAAAGGATTATTAATTAGTATGCGATTGGCTATCACGCTATGGAGTCTTTTTTTAAATCAAAATTGACAAAATGGCGGCGGTTTGAGCAAAAAGTACCGATTTTAGCCGTTTTTTCGACACTTTTTCTTTTAAAAAATATGGGAAGATTTAAAAAAAAAGCTTCCATAGCACAATAGAGAGTAGAGTGAAGAGTGTTCTCCTAAAATTTGAAAACGATCGCTTGAAATCTGTTCCCTGGAGAATGTCCACCGTTTTGAAAAATGTCGTTTCGAGAAAAACGCGTTTAAAGTTTCGGGTGTAGTAATTTCATATACCTAAATTGTGTACTTACGACTAATCGGCAATGCCAGGTCCATAAAGTATGCCAGCGAAGTATTTCGAATTTCGCTTTAAAAATTTGAGAGGATGTTTTTGAATGTATATACTAATGGATAAGACGAAAAAAAATGGATTTTTCTTTTCACACTGGAAAGATCCCTTAAATAAATTTGATTTATCGAATAATAATCAACATGCCTGTAATACAAAATATCGCCCATTCTTTTGACAGCATTTCTGTACTTGGCCTGGACTGGATCGTTATCCTGCAAAGTTGTACCCATGGCAGTTTCTAGAAAATTGAATATTTAAATCAATTAAACTTTGAGATGTCTTTTATTTAGAGATGTGAGTGGTAAATATGACCGATAATTTTGCCGTTAAAAAACAGTACGTGACCGCTTAAAAATTACCACATTGGTAAAAAAAATTATATGGTCTCATCGAGATTTAAAATCTCGTCAAAATACGGTGAATAAACGAAAAAATGTTACGGTAATTTTACCAAAAAATTTGTTACCGGTAATTTCACAACTATGTAGACGAAGTTTACCATTTTTTACGGTAAATTTATCAACAAAATTTGTGACCGATCAAATTTACGAGCAATTTTCGTGACCGTATTTTTACAACACAAAGTTTGTAGAAAAAAAACAAAGTAGAACTTTGCAAATTGCTTCCTCATTATTGTTGGAGTTTTACAAATCTACCTCTCTGAGGAAGCATGTTAATCTATTTTGGCTTCCTCATAGAGGAAGCTTTGTAAAAATCCAACAATAATGAGGAAGCAATTTGCAAAGATCTACTTTGTAGCCTTGTTTTGAAAATTTTTAAATGGCATTAGATTTGAACCCCTTGACAGATTCTCGCCGACATTAGATTCGAACTGATGCTTAGTTTACCCATACTCTACTTGTGGACCAAATTTGAGCCGGATATCTTAAAAATTGCGGAAGTTAGAGCACGAACAAAAAATTCAAAATGCCATAAATTTTAAACCCCTTAACGGATTGACGTCGAATTCACTCCCAAACTTTATTTAATAACAGTCCACTTGTAGACCAAATTTGAACCCGATATCTTAAAAATTGCGAAAGTTAGAGCACGAACAAAAAATGTCAAAAAATTTTAAAATGCCATAAAATGTGAACCCCTTAACGGATTGATACCAACTTTAATCCCAAACACTATTTGATAACAGTCCATATCTGGTCCAAGTTTGAGCCGGATATCATAAAAATTGCGGGAGTTAGAGCCCGACCTGAGATTCTCCAAAAAATTCAAAATGTCATAAATTTTGAACACGTTGATGAATTAACTGCAAATTCAATTCCATACCTTGTTTAACGACAGTTTATTCGTGGTTCAAATTTGAGCCTGATATCTTAAAAATTGCGACGGCTATCGTGCTAACAAAAAATTGTGCACATACGCACACACACACACACACACACATTTTTTCTAAACCACTTTTCTCGACGTTTTAGACCATTCTGAGTGTCCTGACATGAAAATCTCAAAAAAAAAAAAAAAAAAAAGCTTCCTCTACGAGGAAGCAAAATGACGGTAAAATACGGTAAAAGTACCGTATTTTTATGGTCATTTTACCGAATATAAAAATATCGATATTTTCACATCTCTACTTTTATTGTGCACGTTATAAACACGTTATCAACCAATGACAATTAGTGTTTTAAAATCGTAAAAATAACTACAAAATATTCGCTCATGGATAAATAAAATGACAATGGACAAAAAAAAATTGCGACCTTGAGTAAAATCGGAGAGAACAGTGAAAAGAAGATACGAAATTATGGTTTTTGATATTTGGTGTGAAAAATTTCCGTTTACTCATTTTTCGCAACTTTCTTGTCAAGAATGTCTAGAAAAAGATATCATTCTTGAAGATAAATGTCGGTAACTCACAGGAGTGCAATTTTTGTTATCGACTGCGGTATGTTACACAATTTTCCTCGCATTGTTGTTACTCGGTCGGTAATTGGAATTTCTTTACCACGGTTAATTCGCCGGATAAAAAATCGAGGAAAGTGACTAAAAATTATGTAGGATAAAATTGTAATCATTTCTAAATAATTCCTTTTTTCTATTGCACCTTTAAGTACAGTGTAAAAAAAATCTACTTGAAATTTAGTGTATACAAGGTTTGGAATTTTTTTATGCATAAACTGGTATACGAAATTTAATATAGTGATATAGTATATAATATAGTAATATAAAAGCGATGTAAAATTAATATATGATAGAGTAATTAAAAATTTCCGATATTTTCTAACAGTTTATGCGACTTAGTGAAATAATTCAATAAGTTATTAAAATAATATTGAAATTAATGTGACATTACCTAAAAATAAAATATTCCGTTTCCACTTACCGCAAATAGCGTTGAGGGTAAATTTGGCAAAAAAGGGAACGAGGTTCTCCACAACCTCACCATGTTCTGCCTTCAACGTCTTTACCATTCGTTCCGAATTCTCGACAAAAGCGCCGACAAATTCCTGTAGCATATTGAAATGAAAAGTAGGCGTCAATATTTTCCTACGTCCTCGCCACTTGATACCTGAAAGTAAATAATCATTGAGTCTTTGGTGTCGTTAAGCTTTGACGCACTATCGTAAATTTTCCATACTCTGCAAAATACGTAAAAGATTACTGAAAAAATAGCAATATCAAAAAACTAAAAAAAAAAATTTAATGGCTATTTCAATAAATATTTTATCGTTTTACCTGTACTTGTTAAAAGTCCATCCTCCAACCATGGATGAAGAAAGTCGTAGAAAATACCTTTCGTTATATTTTTTTGGCTGGTCAAAAGTGCCTGAAATAATATTATGCGATTTAAACGCCTGATTCGAAAGAAAATAAACATTCGCTTGAGTTTCCAAAATATAATTCACCTCAGCATCATCGGGATGTCGAATAAAAACCAGTGGCCAGTGTGCAATCCATACTTTATAGATCGGATAGAATTCGGCCCCAGATTTTCTCATCATAAACCACAAAGTCTCTAAATTTTCAAAAAAAAAAAAAAGAACTAAGGAGGGTAGTGAAATTTGGCAATTGCAATATTTTCACTTCTTTTCAAAATAAGATCGACATTTTTAACAAAAAGTTTTTTCTTTTTCAATTTTACAGTAAAAATTTCGCAGTTTTTATGCTGAGAAACTTTTCGTTAAAAATGAAGACGTAATTTTTATTGAATTTTTTATTGAACATTTTAATTGTAAATATGTCGTTGAACTTTTACCAAGTGGAACTAAAACGTCTAAAGAGTTGCCAACTATCGGCCAGCCCCCTGGACCTGGTATTTTATTGACGAATTTTCCAAGTCTGCTTTTGTGCGTCAAAAAGTGTACAAAAGTCAAAATCAAAATAATCACTAATAACGTTATTGTCAAAATAAACTCCATTTCTCTTGTGGTGTATCACGTTCTACTTGATCACTCGAAAGACGAGAATCCTTAAAATGATTTAAAAAAAACACACGGTTCAGCCACTGCGTTCTCTCGGTCGGATCATTCGCAACTGATTGCAGTTAGGAAAGTATTTCCGAAGAAGCGGTCAAGCGCTATCTGACAGAAATATACACCTACACACACGACAAAGTTCCAAACTGCACTCATGGTAAATATCACTGATTGCAATTACCATGCAACAATTCAATATTCATTAGAATTTCAGCAATACTTCTTGTGCGTAAAAATATTCTGACACGATGATTATTTAATGCATTTCTATCAGGAATAAATGTTTTCAACTATTCTACAGACAAGATAATTTATTTTTACGAAGAACAATAGTTTTGTTGCAAAAGCAGTATTTTTGCTTCCTCGTAGAGAAAGCTTGGTTTTCATGAATTTTTTTTTCGAAATTTTCACGTCAAAACGTTTAAAATGTTCTGAAACGTCGGGAAAAGTGATTTAGAAAAATTATCCGGATGTATGTATGTTGCGTGTGCATGTGCGTGTGCGTGTGCGTGTGCGTGTGCGTGAGCGTGTGCGTGTGCGTGTGCGTGTGCGTGTGCGTGTGCGTGTGCGTGTGCGTGTGCGCGTGCGTGTGCGCGTGCGCGTGCGCGTGCGTGTGCGTGTGCGTGTGCGTGTGCGTGTGCGTGTGCGTGTGCGTGTGCGTGTGCGTGTGCGTGTGCGTGTGCGTGTGCGTGTGCGTGTGCGTGTGCGTGTGCGTGTGCGTGTGCGTGTGCGTGTGCGTGTGCGTGTGCGTGTGCGTGTGCGTGTGCGTGCGCGTGCGCGTGCGCGTGTGCGTGTGCGTGTGCGTGTGCGTGTGCGTGTGCGTGTGCGTGTGCGTGTGCGTGCGCGTGTGCGTGTGCGTGTGCGTGTGCGTGCGCGTGCGCGTGCGCGTGCGCGTGCGCGTGCGCGTGCGCGTGTGCGTGTGCGTGTGCGTGTGCGTGTGCGTGTGCGTGTGCGTGTGCGTGTGCGTGTGCGCGTGTGCGTGTGCGTGTGCGCGTGTGCGTGTGCGTGTGCGTGTGCGTGTGCGTGTGCGTGTGCGTGTGCGTGTGCGTGTGCGTGTGCGTGTGCGTGTGCGTGTGCGTGTGCGTGTGCGTGTGCGTGTGCGTGTGCGTGTGCGTGTGCGTGTGCGTGTGCGTGTGCGTGTGCGTGTGCGTGTGCGTGTGCGTGTGCGTGTGCGTGTGCGTGTGCGTGTGCGTGTGCGTGTGCGTGTGCGTGTGCGTGTGCGTGTGCGTGTGCGTGTGCGTGTGCGTGTACGTGTGCGCGTGCGCGTGTGCGTGTGCGTGTGCGTGTGCGTGTACGTGTGCGTGTGCGTGTGCGTGTGCGTGTGCGTGTGCGTGTGCGTGTGCGTGTGCGTGTGCGTGTGCGTGTGCGTGTACGTGTGCGCGTGCGCGTGTGCGTGTGCGTGTGCGTGTGCGTGTACGTGTGCGTGTGCGTGTGCGCGTGCGCGTGCGCGTGCGCGTGCGCGTGCGCGTGCGCGTGCGCGTGTGCGTGTGCGCGTGCGCGTGCGCGTGCGTGTGCGTGTGCGTGTGCGTGTGCGTGTGCGTGTGCGTGTGTGTGTGTGTGATGAAAGGTAAAAAATTCATATAACTGTAACTTATAAAGTATTCGACCGAATCAGCTAAAATTTAAACAACACCTACAGTACTGGCTAATCTTCAATTGGTATAAATTTAACAAAAATCGCTTAACGCATTTCCTTTTTATAAGAATTTTGAAATCTTGAAAAAAGTACGTAAATGCTCTAGCTCGAACGAATTTTTAGCTATCAGGCTGAAACTTTGTATTAAAATTGAACAAAGTGATACGACCTTTGGTATTGAATTTGGGCCAAATCGGTAAAGCGGTTCGGTTTTTATGAGATTTTGAATTTTTCGAAAAATTTTCGTTTTGCTCTAATTCAGGTAAAATTTCAACTAATCGAATGAAATTTTCTACACAGGAAGAATAACATCCAGCCCTGCTACGTACCAAATTTGGTGATGATCGGTAAAGCGGTTCGGATTGTACGTGATTTTGAATTTTTTAAAAATTTATTGGTGTCGCTCTGGATTTCGTAAAACGTCAGATATCATCAACTTCGTCAATAATTTTCAAAAAGTCAAAAATAAAATAAAGAAACTTCCTCATAGAGGCGACTTTGTAAAAAGCGAAAAAGAATGAGGAAGCTATGTGCAAGGTTCTACTTTGCATCCTTTTTTTCTAAAATGTTTCTTAATCTTATGTTTTTCCAACAAAATAAAGTTTTCCCGCACAGATATCTAGATCAAGCTCAAAGTTTAGGAAAACTAGTTTTGTTCCAAGACTTGGATTTTCTGGAAAATTTGTGTAAAGGATTTGTTAGTACATTACATTGTTGACATCATAGTTGACGCGACTTTGCTAATTGTCGCAAACGTTCGAATGTACGGATAAAGAAGCTCTAAGGAAATCGGGGTAAATCTGCCTCTGCACAATTTTTAACGTACATTAGAACGTCGTAGCAAGTACAGCAAACTTTAGCATTTGTCGGTTTTTTTTTGAGGGTCATAAAAAATGAATGTCTTTAAATCAACGAATGCGATGACAAAAGAGATGTTAAAAAATACCCACTTCGGAATATTCGAAAAATGAAGTCAGCATCTGGGGTTTAGGAACTTTTGTCCAGAAATTCTCGTTAAGATACTTGCTATAAAATTTTTTGAATGGTCATGATATAAATATAAAATATATTATATGTTATAAATCAGAGAAAGTGCCAACTGAAAAGTGACACGGCATCAATGTTCCTGTATTATTTATTTTATACTCCGTGACGGCTTCGTTATAAATAAAAACTTTAAAAACATAGAGTTTCTGTCAGAAAAGAATATACATATTCAATAAAATCATTAAACCCGGGTAACAAAATTTGCATACCTATAGTATATACAATTTACGACTCTACATGATTTAACAAATTTGCAGAGTTCACTGCTAGACATTTCTAGTTATTATTTTCCAGCTTTTCACCTGATTCAAATGGAGCAACTTGTAGTCGTTTATAGAGACGAATTGGAACGCTTGAAATGAACGAGAAACGATAAATTAATATTTTTATATTAATAGAGGACATATTAAATTTTCATATTTTTATAGTATTTAGTAGAAATTACTGTAATTTTACATCTCACTTGTATGTTAAATTATTATATTTATAATTATATAATTTTATAATTGGTAAAATTTAATTACATTAAACTGGAAATTACTGTAATTTTACAGTAATTTCCCTTGTATGTTAAATTATTATATTTAACATACAAGTGAGATGTAAAAATAAATTGGTAAAATTTAATTACATTAAACTGGAAATTTAATGTAATTAAATTTTAATGTAAATATTAAATGTAAATAATTTTACAGTAATTTCCCTTGTATGTTAAATTATTATATTTAACATACAAGTGAGATGTAAAAATACAGTAATTTCCAGTTTAATGTAATTAAATTTTACCAATTTATGTAAAAAGAGCTTTCTTTACCCATAATGGAATTTTTTTACTTAATATTGGACAAGCGTGTTAAAATTGTCCCTGAAAAAACCAAAAGTTCCTTTTGTGAGCATTTAGTACATTACCGCGAATGTCATTTTCAGGCTTATCATATCCAAAAAAAGGATGCAAAGTAGAAACTTGCACATTGCTTCCTCATTCTTTTTCGCATTTTACAAAGCCGCCTCTATGAGGAAGTTTCTTTATTTTATTTTTGGCTTCCTCATAGAGGAAGCTTTGCGAAATATGAAAATTATTGACGAAGTTGATGATTTCTGACATTTTACGAAATCCAGAGCGACATCAATAAATTTTTAAAAAATTCAAAATCACGTAAAATCCGAACCGCTTTACCGATCATCACCAAATTTGGTACGTATCAGGTCTGAATGTTATTTTTCCTGTGTAGAAAATTTCAGTCGATTAGTTAAAATTTTACCTGAATTGGAGCAAAACGAAAATTTTTCGAAAAATTCAAAATCTCATAAAAACCGAACCGCTTTACCGATTTGGCCCAAATTCAATACCAAATGTCGTATCACTTTGTTAAATTTTAATGCGAAGTTTCAACCCGATAGCTAAAAATTCGTTCGAGCTAGAGCATTTACGTACTTTATTCAAAATTTCAAAATTCTTATAAAAAGGAAATGCGTTAAGCGATTTTTGAAAAATTTATACCAATTGAAGATTAGCCAGTACTGTACATGTTGTTTAAATTTCAGCTGATTCGATCGAATACTTTATAAGTTACAGTTATATTAATTTTTGGCCTTTCATCACACACACAGACATACATCCGGACAATTTTTCTAAATCACTTTTCTCGACGTTTCAGACCATTTTAAACGTTTTGACATGAAAATTTCGAAAAGAAAAAATTTCATGAAAACAAAGTTTCCTCTATGAGGAAGCAAAACAATCGTTGTTGAATGATAATCTTAGTAATACATATTTTGTATACGCTTCCAACGTAACGGTTTAAACATTTAGCGTTGCCAAGCGGTGGATTTTAGTCGAACTAGCATATGACAATCTCGTACCATCTACGGAAATCATTCATCTGCCGTACTCGTACGGTAAATCAAAGTGAGCGGTTCAAGTGGTACATTTTGCTGTTTACGCTCGCCAAAAACCATAAAGTATGTACCATGTATTCGTACAATCATCTAGAGGGCGCCAGGGAGCGTATAAACATTGAAAGATAATATCCCGCCAGATCACAAATCGATATACGTCAAAAAGTGCCATTTTTGCTTCCTCATAGAGGAAGCTTTGTTTTCATGAAATTTTTTTTTTTCGAGATTTTCATGTCAGTATGCTTAGAATCACCTAAAACGTCGAGAAAAGTGGTTTAGAAAAAATGTCCGTATGTATGTATGTGTGTGTGTGTGTGTGTGTGTGTGTGTGTGCTGGGCTTCGAAAATTCAATCTCCTCTCACTGGGTAACCGTTCGAGCGATCCGGCTCAAATTTGGCACGCAAGTAGAGTAGCTGCCCCTCTTTGAATGTTGTGATTTTTGCTAAAATATGTGAAGTCATTAAGATTTTATGTTGATTTTAATTTGTTGAAAAAAGGGCGTGGTCGCTCTAACTTTCGTAAAAGTTCGCCGATTTGGCTAAATAGTTCTTCATAACTGAAGATACGTTCAATGTTGTATGGTATTGAATTTCGACGAAATCGGTAAAGCGGTTCGGATTTTATAGAATTTTGAATTTTTCGGAAAAAATAGATTTTGATCTAAATTACGTCGAATTTCAACAAATGAACAGAAATTTTGTACAGACGAAAAATAACATTCAGAAATGCCATGTACCAAATTTGGTGATGATCGGTAAAGTCGTTCGGATTTTACACCATTTTTCATTTTAAAAAAATGTAGATTTTCGCTATAACTTCCGGAAAAGTTGAGAAAGTACGACAAAAATTTGTATCTAATCAAAATTAGATGTAACGGTGTTTGCAGAGGTGATTTGTAGCTGTATAAAACACCTCTGCAAAAGAGACACAAGGTATAAAAAACAAGCCTGCAAAGTCGAACCTTGCAAATTGCTTCCTCAGTATTTTACACTTTTAGCAAAGCTTCCTCTATGAGGAAGCCAAAATTGATCAACATTCTTCCTCATAGAGGTAGCTTTGCTAAAAGTGTAAAATACTGAGGAAGCAATTTGCAAGGTTCGACTTTGCAGGCTTTTTAGATCCGTTAAGATGAAATATTTTAGAAAATTTCAAATCGATTTTGCGATCGATTTGATATCACATTTGCAATTGATTTTGATTTTTCAAATGTACAATTGAATTTCAGCGCAATAATTACGCTCAAATATTTTATTAGTTTAAAAAATTAGTATTAAATCGATCTCAAAATCATTTTAAATATTTCTATATACTATTAACATATTTTTTCATTTTTTGTCCACTTTTTTTTGGCACTTCATACTCTATTAGCGTTAATTTTATTACATTCAATAATCAATATTTTCATTGTAATAAATGATATTAGGGTCGAATTTATAATCCCAAGTTTGAACTCAAATTCGAACTTAACATACTGCTTCATAATTAACAAATTTAATTATGGAATAACTTAAGACTGAAGTTCAAACTTGGGACTTCAAATTCGTAATAATAATACACAGACATAAAAATTTTAACGCTTTTTTTATTCCATTTATTTTTATAGATCAATCATGAAAAATAAAAAAAATGAGATAACGTCTGCTGATTGCGGATATTTATTTTGCGTGACTTAGTGATGAGATTTTAATGATTATCATCAACTTTAATACTTGGCGTAGATAAGCTGACACGCCTCTCAATTTGCGTATCGTAATCTCGCTCGATAAATCGACAATCGTCACGAGTTGCGTATATATCTTGTCAGCGACTGCCACACGAATCTCGCAAGTAATTATTGAACTTTAGACCTTCAGTTGTGAGATTCAGTACGTGTTTTGAAATGATAATCAGACGAGCCTCCGTTTAAATGCCAATGGACTCTCGATTATGCCTTAAGAGTTGTTTTAAATTGTATCTTTCTTGCAGATCTTTCGATTACTTCCTGATAATTTTAAATCATTCAGATAGGCCCAATCTTAGGGGCAGTAAAGCAGATCTTGCAGAGTCGAGGATATACGTAATTATCAGGAAAATTGCGTCATCGTTATTCCGATAAGTTAGTCTAAGACAAATAATAAATAAGAAAAAAAAATGACCGATGTGAAAATTACTGGGGGGGGGGGAGGCAATTCCTGGCAAAAAATATTGCAGACGTGCCCCCACCAATCGCACCGAAAGACTCGACGGGAATATTAATGATACCGAAGCGAGTAGTCAAGTTGTGAATAAATAATGAGCGATAATTTTTTTTTTAATTGCTATTTTTATTATTATATTTTTGTAAACAGTGGACTGCACTGTTAGAAATTTTTGTATGAAAATTAATATAAAGTATTGGAAGTTTTTTTTCGGATATGCGTATATTAAATTTAATACACAAATGTTAATTAATAAACAAAAAAATTGTTGTAAAATTAATATACAGTATACTAAATCCTTCATAAAACTTGTGTTTATAATATAATTATTGGAATTTTACGACATATCTGTATATTAAGTGAAATTTAATATACTGCATCTGAAAAATAACTTCCAATACATATGGGGGATTCCACGGGACTTTCGCCACCCCCCAAAAAAAAAATCTCAAATTTCATCTAAAAATCAGGTTCAGCGGTGTCTATTAATGGACCAAATTTCAAAATTCTAAAAAAATAGTTGACCGGAATATGCAAATTTTTTCGTTTTTTATCGTTTTTCATTTAATCTGTAATATCTCAGAAACTATTGATCGTATCGAAATCATTAAAAGACGAAAATGTGCATTTTTTTTATGGCCAACAAGAAAAAAATATATTCAAAATTAATTGCTTAATTTCAGGTCACATTTTATGGAAGAAACAACAAAATTATTTTTTTTTATGGTTGGACTTCAGATTTTTTCATCGGACAAATTGTCTCGGAATCTTTAAGTGATCGCTGAATTTTGAGTATTTTTTTTTTCATGGGATGGCCCAATGCTGTGACGTTACAGCAATTTGAATGTTTTTAATATATAAAAAAAATCCATATTCAAAATTAAAATTAATTAAAATGGTTGGACTTCAGATTTTTTCATCGGCAAATTGCCTCGGAATCTTTGAGTGATCGCCGAATTTTGAGTATTTTTTTTTTCATGGGATGACCCAATGCTGTGAGGTTACAGCAATTTGAATGTTAAACATTCAAATTGCTGTTAAACATTCAAATTGCTTTTTCTTGTTGGCAATAAAAAATGCACATTTTCGTCTTTTAATAATTTCGATACGATCAATAGTTTCTTAGATATTACAGATTAAATGAAAAATGATAAAAAAACGGAAAAATTTGCATATCCGGACAAATATTTTTTTAGAATTTTGAAATTTGGTCCATCAATAGACACCATTGAATCTGATTTTTAGAAAAAATTTGAGATTTTTTTTTTTTCGGGGTGGCGAAAGTCCGTGGAATCCCTAATATTAATTTTCAAAATATTTTTAACAGTGTATGCTGATTTGCGCACGAGAATATCATATCTGCTATTGAAAAGACAATATAAGTCAAACTTGTTTTCTGCAGGCAAAAAAAAAAGTAATCTCATTAAGGAGACAGAGAAATGGAAGCGAAAAATTATTAAAATTATTAGATTCGCTTTTAAAATATTTATATGAGTAATTTAAAAGAGTTTTTACAAAATAGCTATGAAAGTTTGAAGAAATTTTTTAAAAATCGAATCGCCGATAATTGAATTAAAACTTTTGAACGGTTTTTTTTTCGAAGGCAAAAATTCAAAATTTTATCGTATAAAATTTTCTGTTTAAAGTGTATTACGAGAAACACATATTTAATTCACGTTGAATATTTAGCAGGATGAACATCATTTATTTTTTACACTCATGCATTTTTTTATGCCCACATTACGCTCATTTTTTTAAACTCCCGAAAGTCGTGAAGAACGATTCGCATGATTAACTATGACTAAGATGGTATTTATATAATTTATTTTAAATTATCACAGTATGCAGATGAATATATAAGTCAGTTTATTTGTGTATGGGAATAAATTTAACGCGTACAGGATGAGCGGGTCTCAAAACCAAATCAGGTAACAAGCCCACTTCAGAAGCTATTTCAATGGGTTCTAGATTGAAGTTGTACAGCACATGACCGATCAAAGCTTTCAGTTCCAGCATCGCGAACCTTTGGCCTGAAAAAAAAAAAAAAAAAAAACGTATATTGAATATGACAAACAATTATAATCATTATGAACATATATATACATATTATGAATATATATATATAGCCTAAAAAATTTCTTAATTGTTATTTCCGAATAATAACCCAAATTTTAGAGGAAATTGAGCATAAAAATAAAAGAGCCTGATCCTACATTTATTTTTCAATAGATTATATTCATTACCGAATTTCAAAAAAATTCTGTAATAAATTATTAAAATTTTGTTTTTTTAGCGATTGTAAAAAAATGAGAAAAACTTTTCACAAAAACTCCAGATGTTTTTCGAAAAATAATAATTGTTAAATCAATCGTATGATCAAAATTTATATTAATAAATGATGAAGTCTAAACACTAAAAAAATCTACTTGAAACTTAATGAACGAGTACTGGAAGTTTTTATGCATAAACTGGTAAATTAAATTTAGTATGCAAGTGTGATGTAAAATTAATAGGTATAGAAAATTCATAAAATTTACATCTATTTTACACTCAAAAAAAATAATTGAATGTTAATAATTTGCTTTAATTTTATACCACAATTGTACATTAATTTGAGATGACGAGTTTATGCATAAAAATTTTCAATTTTTCCTTAGGGATAACAGCGTAATGAATATATCCTAATAATTTTCGTTCTATTAACGTTAAAAAAGCAACTGAAATTAAAATTATAATTATTACTAAGACTAATATAGTAATTATTATATAAAAATAAAAATTAATTTGTTTAATACATCACCTGTAAAATTAATATTACATAAATAAATTCTAATTTTATTACACTATTGCCAAGGTAATAAATAATAAATTATATTAAACTTAATCTAGTAAACAAAAATTATTTTAAATTAATTAGTCCTTTCGTACAAAATAATTTTTTTTTGTTAAAAGATAGAAACCGATCTGGCTCACGCCGATCTGAACTCAAATCATGTAAGATTTTAATGGTCGAACAGACCAAAAATTTTAAACTCCTCCATTTAAATTTTATCTTAATTCAACATCGAGGTCGCAATCTTTATTATCAATATGATCTCTCCAATAAAATTACGCTGTTATCCCTAAGGTAATTGAAAAATTGTAATTGAAAATTCTTAACAGTGTAAAAAATAAATATACCTATGCAGTTTCGTGATCCAGCGCTGAATGGTATATAAGAGTATGGATGACGTCCTTGAATCCTTTCCGGTAAAAATCTGTCTGGATCGTAGACAAGAGGATTGGCCCAGAAGTTTGGATCTCGATGAAGATCGAATATGTGAAGGCTTATCAACGTATCAGCTGGCACTAAATAATTTTCTTAAGAGAAAACAAAAAAAAAAAAGAGAATAGTAAATTGAAAAAATAAAATCATTTTGACAAATAAATCTTGTAAATAAAGGCAAACTTACTGAGCTGCAAATCTTCGCGAATTGTTCGCGAGATAAAAGGTACACTTGGATACAGTCGCAATGATTCCTTGATACAACGTTCGAGATACGAGAACTTCTGGATTTCCGTCATGCCCATTTTTCCACCGGCCTCATCTAATACTGATGTCACCTCGGCTCTCGCACGTTCCTGAGAAATTAGAGGCATTAGTTAACCCAGACAATTTTCAAGTGTGGAGGAAAATGTTCCAGTCACGTGTGTATGACGTTGCTTATTGTATACCTGGATTTCTGTGTGCTGAGCGAGAAGTAGCAATGCGAACGTCATGCCTACGGCTGTGGTATCGTGACCCTAGAGTAAAAACGATGAATCAGTATTATTGTTATTGCTTCCTCATAGAGGAAGCTTTGTGTTTGTGAAATTTTTTTTTTTCGAGACTTTCATGTCAGGACACTCAGAATGGTCTAAAATGTCGAGAAAAATGGTTTAGAAAAAATGTCTGTATGTGTATGTGTGTGTGTACAATTTTTTGTTAGCACGATAGCTATCGCAATTTTTAAGATATCGAGCTCAAATTTGAACCACGAGTAAACTGTCATTAAACAAGATATGGGATTGAATTTGGAGTTAATCCATCAAGGTGTTCAAAATTTCTGGCATTTTGAGTTTTTTGAAGAATGTCAATTCGGGCTCTAACGCCCGCAATTTTTATGATATCCGGCTCAAAATTGGACCGGAAGTGGACTGTTATTAAATAGTGTTTGGGATTAAATTTGGTGTCAATCCGTTAAGGGGTTCACAATTTATGGTATTTTAACATTTTTTGAAATTTTTTGTTAGTGTTCTAACTTTCGCAATTTTTAAGATATCGGGCTCAAATTTGGTCCACAAGTCGACTGTAGTTAAACAAGGTATGGGATTGAATTTGGAGTGAATCCGTCAAGAGGTTCTAAATTTATGGCATTTTGAAAAAAAATTTGGAATTTTTTGTTCGTGCTCTAACTTCCGCAATTTTTATGATATCGGGCTCAAACTTGGACCAGAAGTGGACTGTTATTAAATAGTGTTTGGGATTAAATTTGGTGTAAATCCGTTAAGGGGTTCACAATTTATGGTATTTTAACATTTTTTGAAATTTTTTGTTAGTGTTCTAACTTTCCCAATTTTTAAGATATCGGGCTCAAATTTGGTCCAGAAGTAGACTGTAGTTAAACAAGGTATGGGATTGACTTTGGAGTGAATCCGTCAAGAGGTTCTAAATTTATGGCATTTTGAAAAAAAATTTGGAATTTTTTGTTCGTGCTCTAACTTCCGCAATTTTTATGATATCCGGCTCAAACTTGGACCAGAAGTGGATTGTTATTAAATAGTGTTTGGGATTAAAGTTGGTGTCAATCCGTTAAGGGATTCACAATTTATGGTATTTTTAAATTTTTTGAAATTTTTTGTTCTTGCTCCAACTTTCGCAATTTTTAAGATATCGGGCTCAAATTTGGTCCACAAGTCGACTGTAGTTAAACAAGGTATGGGATTGAATTTGAAGTGAATCCGTCAAGAGGTTCTAAATTTATGGCATTTTAAAAAAAATTGGAATTTTTTGTTCGTGCTCTAACTTCCGCAATTTTTATGATATCCGGCTCAAACTTGGACCAGAAGTGGACTGTTATTAAGTAGTGTTTGGGAGTGAATTTGACGTCAATCAGTTAAGGGGTTTAAAATTTATGGCATTTTGAATTTTTTGGAAGCAATTTGCAAAGTTCTACTTTTTTTTCTTTGAAAACTAATGTGGGAGATTTTTTTTTTAAATTATTAATTATGTAATCTTACACACCTCGAAAATAAAAGTGTCAACTTCCTCGCGAATTCCAGCGTTATCGATCATAGCTCCTTCCCTCCAAGCAGCGATCAACATGTCAAGCATAGCCAGTCGCTTCTTCTTATCTGCAAAAATACGATAAAGATGTTTTTATTTATAAAATTTGAATATCTAAAAAACTATTATGGAATTTTGGTACCGTTGACAATTATCAACAACATATGCACATTTTGTGTTCTTGCTTTTCACCTCTGTAATGATGAAAATAACACAAAAATATAATTATTTTATGGTGGAGGTATTTGCAAATAGTTTGGTGATAAGCTAATTTTTTTTGTATTTCTGGTTTGTAAAAAAACAAATTAATAATGAACAGAGCAATAAACAAATATTTCAATGGAAAATTAGCATAAAATCTAATTTTTTAATCTATCACTCCATAATTTTTTTTTTCCGCGTAGCTTCTTGTATTCGTAAAGCGCTGATATCAGCAATAAAGAAATGTATTTTCTCACACGCTTTTTTGCTGACCCGCCGCCCACTTAATTAAAAATTACGCTAATAATAGTTAAATCACTCACTGGGGAAGAGATCATCATCTTGGGTGCTTGTATCTTTCTTAGAACTAATGCCCTTCAAGAATTGTCCATCTGTCTCGTCGTGATATTTTTTGCGATCCTCTATTATCTGTTTTGCAATTAATTTATTGATTAATTCGCTTGAATTATATTTAATTTTTTTTAGGAAGCAACATTACAATGAGGAATTTTCATGAAAACATACTTTTGTGGAGAAACCGTGGAGGACTTTGAGAGCTTCCGTTTGCTGACGACCGCTCGCTGTAAGATAGAACATCCAGTCGTATTGAATCCAGGGCCTCAAGATTCTACATTGGAACAAGTCACGTTAAACACTCTTTTCCCATTCACAAATTTATTTACATTTTATATTTTTGTCACTTTTTTCTGTTTTTACCTGTGGATGATTAGATTACCCATATCGTAAACCGCTTCCCTAAATTTCTCCTGACCGTCTGAAGCCTGAAGGGGAGTTCCCATAGCAGTTTCTAAAAAAAAAAAAAATGAAAAAAAAAATTAAAACCAGATTATGTCTAAAATAAGAATCGGTGCGAGTTAATTTTCCAAGCATTTTTCGAGATTTAATAAACATTATTTATTAAGATATTATATTTGAACTAGAGGAACTATATTATAATGTAAAATGGGCATGTCTCGTAAAATAAATAAATAAATAAACAAACAAACAAACAAACAGACAAACAAACAAACAAACAAACAAACAAACAAACAAACAAACAAACAGACAAACAAACAAACAAACAAACAAATAAACAGACAAACAGACAAACAGACAAACAGACAAACAGACAGACAAACAGACAGACAGACAGACAGACAGACAGACAGACAGACAGACAGACAGACAGACAGACAGACAGACAGACAGACAGACAGACAGACAGACAGACAGACAGACAGACAGACAGACAGACAGACAGACAGACAGACAGACAGACAGACAGACAGACAGACAGACAGACAGACAGACAGACAGACAGACAGACAGACAGACAGACAGACAGACAGACAGACAGACAGACAGACAGACAGACAGACAGACAGACAGACAGACAGACAGACAGACAGACAGACAGACAGACAGACAGACAGACAGACAGACAGACAGACAGACAGACAGACAGACAGACAGACAGACAGACAGACAGACAGACAGACAGACAGACAGACAGACAGACAGACAGACAGACAGACAGACAGACAGACAGACAGACAGACAGACAGACAGACAGACAGACAGACAGACAGACAGACAGACAGACAGACAGACAGACAGACAGACAGACAGACAGACAGACAGACAGACAGACAGACAGACAGACAGACAGACAGACAGACAGACAGACAGACAGACAGACAGACAGACAGACAGACAGACAGACAGACAGACAGACAGACAGACAGACAGACAGACAGACAGACAGACAGACAGACAGACAGACAGACAGACAGACAGACAGACAGACAGACAGACAGACAGACAGACAGACAGACAGACAGACAGACAGACAGACAGACAGACAGACAGACAGACAGACAGACAGACAGACAGACAGACAGACAGACAGACAGACAGACAGACAGACAGACAGACAGACAGACAAATAAATAAATAAATAAATAAATAAATAAATAAATAAATAAATAAATAAATAAATAAATAAATAAATAAATGTTTCTTAATTATTCATTTCTTTAAAGTTGTCTAAATGTTGCAAGATTCGTACCACAAATTGAGTTGAGGGTGAATTTCGTGAGAAGTGGACTGAGATCATGCACGACTGCTCCGTCTTCAGTTTTCAACATCTCGACCAACTTTTCTCCCTGCTCGATGAACACTTCGACGAATTCTTGAAGTACGTTGAAATGAAAAGCCGGGGTAAGAATCCTTCTGCGTGCTCGCCACTTTGTGCCTATATCAGAGAAACAAATGTAAAAAAATTAGCACATGATCTACTAAAAAAAACAAAAAGAAATATTAGAACAAAAATAAAAAATAAAATAAAATGGTTCTAATGAATATGAAGAGTAATGAAAAGTGATGAAAAGTTTGAGCTTCGATTGCGATTTTTTCAACTGTTTTCGTTAATTTATTACCTGTACTCGTGAGAAGACCAGTGCCAAACCAGGGATGCATAAATTGGTACAGCTTGCCTTTTTCTATATGTTTCGTGCTGGATAGAAGTATCTATTTTTGCAATAATTTAATAAATTAATTGTAATATGCAAATCTTTTTTTAAAAAAAGCGTGTTGGAAGCATAGACGAATGCAATTCGTACCTCAGCATCGTCTGGGTGTCGGATATTAATCATCACATCTTTCACGCTCCAAAGTTTAAAGATCGGATAGTAGTCTGCGTTGAGCTTTCGCATTTTTAGTCTCACTTCCTCTAAAATATTATAAATATTTACGACACTGTCGACGGAATTGTTTTTTTTTTCTGTCGTGCAAATGAGCGCCGGATACCATTCGAATTAAAAAAAGACTACATTTTAAAAAATAACTAATTTTGCGAAAATGAAAATGCAATATTTATGAATAACTTAAGGTAAGTATTAATTGACAATTAATAACAATATTTCGTTGTAATAATAAATCATAGTCACTTAGTGAAAAATAAAATTAAAGACACTTTTTTTTATTCCAATGGTGCCAATTTTGCATGCAACCACAAAATGTCCATCGTAAAATGAATTTCTTACCCAATGGTCCCATAAAGCTCAAAACGTTTCCCAAAAATGGCAGAGCCGGAGGGCCGGGAATTTTTTCGATAAGTTTACCCTTTCTGCCACCGCGAACATTCCAATGAAGTAGGCAAAGCCCAAATATTGGCAAAAGAATTAATATGAATAGCGCAAGAGCCATTTTGTCGTGTCAAATAATAATAAAAAATGAAAAATAATATTATTATTTATATTTTCGTTGTTTAGGCGAGTCACTCAGAAGTTCATTTATTTAATATGAATTCTAATAAAAATCGAATCAAGTATTATTATTTTAGGAACGAAAAGACGGACAATGAAGATCCTTTCCAGTTTCGCGGAGGCCAAGTATACCCGACGAAAACTGTACAATTACTACCGATTCCTCTAGAAACTCAGCGCGTATATGACGAGGTGGCGTTACGCCACTTCGACATATAGCAAAAAAAAAAAAAACACACGAATACAAATAGAACGCATGTATATCGTTATTTTGACGGCGATAAGAAAAAGTACTTTGCAAAAATGTAAACGGTAGTACAAAACAGTTGAGCGGGGGCGCGTTCCGCGATCGGATAAATCATTGGTCTCAAAATAATCATCCTTGCATTCTTTGACGTATTGACGAGCTCGTCATTGGTCGAACCTGCATCTAACGAAACGCGACAACTGGAAAGGGAAGACCAGCCCACTATTCTTTATCATCGATGGGTACAAAGTATTATATTTCATACACATATCCGGTTGATTCGTCGTCACATGCAATAATACTCGTATTTCAATTTTTGTGTCTATCGTTTCGCGTGTTATCGAGGCTAATGTACAAAGGGGATATCGAGAAGAACGGGAGTCGATATTTCGCAAATTTATCAGCGATCTGTGGGGTCATTTTTCCCTTTTTTTTTTGGGAATGGTAAAAATAGTATTTTGATCCTCCATTGGTACCGTCAGGAATTGTAGCGCCAGTTGACCATTAGGCCAGTCGATCATCATCTTCATTTTGGATACGTGCTAGTGATGGAGAAATTCGTTTCCTAATATCCATATTAGGATAATTTATTTTCAAATTTTTGTGTTCAATGCGACAAAAAATTTATATTAATTGTGATTTTAAAAAATGCATTCAAAGAAATCAAATTCTGTCAGGGTTTTAAATTTTTTATTATTTTCTGGTTTTTCAAAAAATACTAAAATCTAAGGATGATTTATTTACAAATTTTTGTGTTTAATACGACAAAAATTTTTTTTTTTAAATGTATTCAAAGAAATCATATTCTGTCAGGGTTATTTTGTTTTTAATTTTTTTTATTATTTTTTGGTTTTCCAAAAAATACTAAAATCTAAAAATGATTTATTTTCAAATTTTTGTGTTTAATAGCTTGAAAAATTTCTATTAATTGTGATTTAACAAAAAATGTATTCAAAGAAATCAAATTTTGTCAGGGTTATTTTGTTTTTAATTTTTCATTATTTTTTGGTCTTCCAAAAAAATACTAAACTCTAAGCATGATTTATTTTCAAATTTTTGTGTTTAATACGACAAAAAATTTCTATTAATTGTGATTTAAAAAAAAAATGTATTCTAAGAAATCAAATTCTATCAGGGTTATTTTATTTTTAATTTTTTTATTATTTTTTGGTTTTCCAAAAAATACTCAAATCTAAGGATGATTTATTTTGAAATTTTTGTGTTTAATACGACAAAAAATTTCTGTTAATTGTGATTTTAAAAAAATGTATTCAAAGAAATCAAATTCTGTCAGGGTTATTTTGTTTTTAATTTTCTTATTATTTTTTTGGTTTTCCAAAAAATACTAAAATCGAAGGATGATTTATTTTCAAATTTTTGTGTTTAATACGACAAAAAATTTCTATTAATTGTGATTTAAAAAAAATATATATTCGAAGAAATCAAATTCTGTCAGGGTTATTTTGTTTTTAATTTTTTTTTTATTTTTTGGTTTTCCAAAAAATACTAAAATCTAAGGATGATTCATTTTCAAATTTTTGTGTTTAATACGACAAAAAATTTCTATTAATTGTGATTTAAAAAAATGTATTCAAAGAAATCAAATTCTGTCAGGGTTATTTTGTTTTTAATTTTTTAATTATTTTTTGGTTTTCCACTAAAATCTAAGGATGATTTATTTTCAAATTTTTGTGTTTAATACGACAAAAAATTTCTATTAATTGTGATTTTAAAAAACTGTATTCAAAGAAATCAAATTCTGTCAGGGTTATTTTGTTTTTAATTTTTTATTATTTTTTGGTTTTCCACCTAAAATAATGGCGATAAATACATACAATAAATAATGTTCGTGTAAAACAACGGTAGACAAAAGAAATATTAACACGATGCTGTCTCATGGAACTTCCAGGCAGAGCAGGATATATGTGAAGAGAATAAAATTCATACTATCACGATATCTTTTTATTACAATGTGCTGAGACAAACTTTACAGAGAAAATAAAAGAATCGTGGGTTTAACAAACTCCATTTGTTTCTGATAAAACATGAGAGCATAAAAAAAATGTTATGACGTCGCTATTGAATTTTTTTCATGAATAATTTAGTAGTGCCCTAAATATATATTCTTTTTAAACTCTCGGATTTAAGCGTTGCTTCATTTACGGTATTTCATGATGTTTAATCGAATGGGAGAAAATATGAAAATTTAAGTTCAATATATACGGTTGTAAGCAAGCAAAATACATAAATATCGATCAACCCTTATTCTTTAAAAATCGGTAGCGATTTCTACATATTTTTAATAAGACATTTTTAGGATAATTTTTCCTATTTTACACCAGTTTTTTCAGGTTCGGGTAAAAAAACAAGTTTAAATTTGACTAGTTTGAATCGCATTGAACAAGTTCAAATCACCTTGAACAAGTTTGAATCGCATTGAACAAGTTCAAATCACCTTGAACAAGTTTGAATCGCATTGAACAAGTTCAAATCACCTTGAACAAGTTTGAATCGCATTGAACAAGTTCAAATCACCTTGAACAAGTTTGAATCGCCTTTAAAAAGTTTGAATTGCCTTGAACAAGCCTTTGAATCGCTTGAAACAAGTTCGAATCGCCTTGAACAAGATGGAATCGTTTTGAACAAGTTTGAATCACCTGAAACAAGTTTGAATCGCCTTTGAAAAGTTTGAATTGCCTTGAACAAGATGGAATCGTTTTGATCAAGTTTGAATCACCTGGAACAAGTGTGAATCGCATTGAACAAGTCTTTGAATCGCTTGGAACAAGTTCGAATCGCCTTGAACAAGATGGAATCGTTTTGAACAGGTTTGAATTGCCTTGAACAAGTTCGAATCGCCTTGAACAAGATGGAATGGTTTTGAACAAGTTTGAATCACCTGAAACAAGTTTGAATCAACTGAAACAAGTTTGAATCGCCTTTGAAAAGTTTGAATTGCCTTGAACAAGATGGAATCGTTTTGATCAAGTTTGAATCACCTGGAACAAGTTTGAATCGCCTTTAAAAAGTTTGAATTGCCTTGAACAAGCCTTTGAATCGCTTGGAACAAGTTCGAATCGCCTTGAACAAGATGGAATCGTTTTGAACAAGTTTGAATCGCATTGAACAAGTTTGAATTGCCTTGAACAAGTTTGAATCGCCTTGAACAAAACGTTAGTATATTATGAGAAGAGCTGTGAAATACTTTAACTTAAAACTTTACATTTATTTTCTATTTTTAAATAAACTTCAATGCACCCGCTACAAGTAAGTCTTGTTAATCGTGAAAAATATAAGGACCAGGACCACATCACATTTGCAAACGCGAAATATGAGGGTTGCGACTCTGTCGATAATCGGTAGAAAAAAAAATCGGTAGAAAAAAAAATGTTAAACCTAACAAAAACTAATTCATTATGCGTATAAATTCATTTCTAATTTTGGAAACAATAATTTCTTGAAACATGAAAAAAAAAGAATAATTTATATAATGACTGAAAAGAACGGTGGGGGAGGTAATCTATGATCTTGGTCCTTAAGGGTTACTATTCAGATCTCGGACTTACCCCACACCGAGTGACACTGATAAGTAATTACGACATCGCTCTAATCAATCAAGGAGAATTCGTCGTCTCGTAGACGTTACGAAAGCGATGAGATTGACTGACTCAAAGCCCCCGCTAGACATTCCATAATTGCTACATCGATAGCGCAAAATTCACAACATCGAAACATAACAGTGAATGATATTGTAGGAGCAAATGTTGATAGCTCGCTAGTAGACAGTGACTGGACATTGGAGTTTGATCGTTGTACCAGTGTACTCTCGTTTATATCTTGAGAAAAATCGCATCCGTTAATGAGTCCCGTTGCGTCTCGGACAACTTATCGCACCAAGTGTTTCACCACACCCTCGGCAACCTCTTCAAGTTACCCCTTGCCCCGTTCTTAATTATATATTTGACGCAAGGACAGAATATCGATTTTTTTTCTTCTTTCTTCCTCCGTGAACTATTTCTTTTTTTGTTCTTTGCACTATATGAACGTATATATTTCTCAAACAAGAAATACAATGTAATTATTGTTTTCAATAACAAATAATTGATGTGTTTTTACTTCCTCATAGAGCAAAGTTTGTTTTCATTAATTTTTAACGAGCTTTTGATACACCGAGAGAAAAGATTTCATTGACGACAAAGAAATGGGTGGATTGATTTTTTTCTCCATTGATTTCAATGAAATAGTGCATTTGAATTTCAAAGAGAACATTTCATTGCCCACACGGAAAGAAATGTTTGCTTGTGACAACTACGTTTCCAATTTGCTGGACACAATGTCTCAAAAATTAGTTGCCGCAACCATATCGAATAGTAACTTCAACTACTCACAATTAGGTCTCGCGAAATTAGTGAGGTTAACCAATCCAATCGCTGGGACTACCACTCGAATAGTTGGGACTACCATTCGAATCGTTGGCACTACCATCTGAGTTGTAAGGCAAATAGAATAATCGATTGGTTGTCTCAACTCATTTTTTGGTTATGGCAACTAATCTTTTCTATCAGTGTATAAATAAACATTTACTTAGTGAGCACATAATGAAGAAACAGTTTCATTGTTTTAAAGAGACGTTTTCATTGGTTCAAAGAAACGTTTTCATTGATCTCCCGCTTGCAGCTAACCTCACTTTTTTGTTTTCCGGTTCTCCCGAACGAACGGCTTCGAGTTTCGAGGCCCCAGAAGCTTAGCCTATTTCTGCCGTACTTCCGCACATTCTCTCTAAATTTGAGCTTTATCTGCCGCGTATTTTAGGAAAAAATAGGTTTTGAAATTTTGAGCTGTGGTAAGAAGGTTTCATTGAATCAGAGACGATTTCTTTGAAACCAATGAAACCAATGAAGGTTCATTGGTTTAAAGAAATATTTCTTTGAATCAATGTCACTACTTTGCATTGAGTTTGAGACCATTCAAAGAAACGATAGTATTGAAATTCAAGTATTTCATTTCATTGGCAAAGATTTCCGTGAATCAATGAAACTTTATCTCTCGGTCTGTCAGTATACATGTTTTCAAAATATTTTGCAAAGTCTGCAAAGCAAATCTGAAAAAAATGTGAAGTGTTTGTGTTTGTGTCATATAGGTAAACAAATTAATGTTTTGTAATTGGAGAATGAATTGGATTAGCGGACTAAAGGTTGGTTATGGATAAGTGGGAAAAATGATACCTCATAGCCTCCTTTTGATCATCACAATTTTTTCTTCTTTTTATTCAATGAACTATTTATTTTCTTGCTCTTTGCACAATATAAACATGAACATATAAATTTCTCAAACAAGAAACACACTGAAATTATTGTTTTCAACAATTTTAATTTCAGTTTTCAATAACAAATAATTGATGTGTTTTTACTTCCTCATAGAGCAAAGTTTGTTTTCATTAATTTTTATCGAGCTTTTGATATCAGCATACACAAAATATCTTGCAGAGTCTGCAAATCACATGTGTACAAAAAATGTGCAGTGTTTGTGTGTTTTGCCATATAGGTAAACAAATTAATGTTTTTATATTTGGAGAATGTATTGGACTATCGGGCTAAAGGTCGATTATGGATAATGAGTAGTGGGAAAAATTATGGGACGTTACTTTCTTTGGTAACCTCCTTCTATTTATTATCATGATATTTTCTCATGGGCTTTGATGGAAAATAAATTAGTTGGTGTCAAATGTTTGTAGAGTTTGTTGCTTATACGGTAGAACATAAAAAAAATGTACCAAATTAATTAGAGAATAATAAAACAAGTAAAGTGGTGGCGAGTGCGTGTCAATGGGTTTTTATATTTACATAACCAACCATCAACTGTCGATAATTTTTTTTTTACTCGGACTTGGATAGATGATTGTATTAATACAATTTTCTCCAAAATGGTTAAAGATGTTATAACAGAATTTGGTACACAGGTACTTTTTACCGGTTCATGTGTCTTTTTTCGTGGATTGTATGTATTAGATGTGATTTCCGAAAGATATAAGCGTTTAAACAAAGAGTCTGTTTGCCTGTTTGAATATATCGAAATGCCACAAGATGGCCGCCATTGTTGCATATTCTGTAACTCACTTCACAGCGCTTATGGTGAATCATTGGAATTACTTTAAAAACGATGAAATAAAAATAATTCTATACATTTTTTTTTAAATTCCGACTAAAAAAATGAGTGTAATTAATAAACAAATTAGGTAAATGAAAAATGGTTACATAAGAATCATTCGCATATTGTAGTCCGGAGATTTTACCACACCCTTGGCAAATTAATCTCCTGCATCGTAGTTACTTCCCTGCTTAGAAAATCCTACTTAGACCAATAGGATGAACAAAAAACACCATTCATACCGATAAACACCGAAACGGTTTCAATAAGACGTTATTTGTTTAAATGGGATCAATGGGATTTTTTAAATAGGGTTTAACGATGAACATATAGTGAAATGCAACCATAGCTATTTTCTTATAATTAGTGCAACTTTATTATTCCCGAATAGAAATTTAAAGCTTTAGATCAGACGGGAATTTGTGGCTAATGTAACGCTAAAAGTGTCAGCTCGGATTGTTGTTGCAATAAACATTTCAAAATTGTTGAATAATTTAACAAAGAATTTTATGGTTATGATGATATTTTTAATGAATTAAGTATTTCGCATGTATCTCTAAATTTTCAAAATAATATACTATTTGTTATGATAACTATTATTAACTATTGCATTGACTATAAATAATTAGTACAGATAACTTTTTAAAAATGGCTGAGGTTGTATTTCACTATAAATTTATAGTTACCAGTACTTTTTTTTTTCAGCGCAAAGATCTAAAAAGTTTAAGTATTTCTGGGGTTAATCTGACGTAAATTAGACCCTGTAAGTGTAATATGTGTATCATTTACCAATATTAAAAAGTAGTCAACAACTCCAAAATTATGCCAGCAAGATAAGATTAACAAAAATAAAAATATGAAGAAAAAAAACTTGCTACTGGCGTGATCGCAAAACGTGACTTTCTCATCACGATTGTTACTGGCGTCACGTTACTGTCGTGAAGTTAGTTTGTGAAGTTAGTTTGTGAAATTAGTTTGTGAAATTAGTTTGTGAAATTAGTTTGTGAAATTAGTTTGTGAAGTTAGTTCGTAATATTCGTTTTTGTAGTTATATATGAATAAATATCTCTCTATATTATAAAAAGATCGCGCCGCCGCCTTCGCCGCCGTGTCAAGAATCGAGGGACTTATTCGGGTTAGAAGCGGTCACCCATCCAAGTACTGACCACAAAAATTCTGGGGTCTATTTTTGAAAAAATTAGCTTATTTAGGCTTATTTAAAAAAAAATTAGGTCTTTTTTTAAATTTAGGTCTATTTTTGAAAAAAAAAAAAAATTAGACCTATTTTTTAAATATTATTTTACATACTTTGCATGTGATGAAAAAGTAAAAATTTGTTACTGGTGTAAAATTTTTATCGTGAATTTACTGGGTTATAGTGATTAATAATGTGTGAATTTCGCACATTAATTGTAATCTCCATTTTTAGCTATAATTTGTCAAGAACGCGTTTGTAAATTCGAAATTCGCGCGCGCGAGAAAGCGAGCGTGACATCGCGCGCCGGCGCGCGCCTTCACATCTCTCTTTCCCTTTGATGTTATTATCGTCGGCATTGCGATAGTTTGACAGTCGGAATTACATTTTATTTGATATTTCCAACGTTTCGCATATTATGGTGTGTATGAGCAGCATTTGGAATTGGTATAAAATGCTATACGAGTGATAAAATAAATAAAAAAACTATGATGTGATGAGTGCATGAGTGTTTATAGTCTAACATCAAGAGTGATGATAACCTCAAATGTGTTTCTCTTGTATTTTTACATTCTTTTTTTAAATTTTAATCTAACATATGGTGTAAATATTCATAGTATGTTATCATTGAAAACTGCTCAAGATCATTGCAGTTCTTTTTTTTAGTGAATGTGTAACACAATAACACAAGAAAGTAACATATTTCAAGCAATACATTTTTTACAACAGTTTAAGATGTCTTATGTGGGTGATTGAAAAAACAAAATCTTCTATATACTAAATCTCTTGTTGTTCATTTTTTATTTGCTGGTAATACTATTTGTATGTATCACATTGAAGCATAATATCTTTTATATTAACTTGCGGTACAAAAATAAATAAAATTTTTATTTTTTTTTATTTTGTATTTAAGGTAAAGTATCAGAAGCAGTGGAGATTTTGGATTGGATTTCAATACCAAAACCAGGATTTGAATGCAGAAGACACACAAAAAATTTCATTTCAGTCCATAGATGTTTTCAAAAGTTATTGTGTTTCCGGACGGCACATACAGACGCCAGACAGACAGACAGACAGACGGACGGACAGAAATGAGGTAATGTGTTTTTTGGAATCTAGGACACTCAAAACATCTATTTCCATCAAAATCTGGAAGTCGAATTTTTTTTGGATTGCAATACTTTCTCTTTATCCATACTCCGTATGTGATGAGAAAGTAAAAATTGATTTAAAATAAATCTGTGGCAGCGAATCCAAAATAGCGTACACACGACTATCAATTATCGCCAACTGAACTGTCCAAACGATACGAATGTAGTCTAAACGCACAATTACCAATTACCCCCGCCAAGTACGACGTACGTTCGAAGTTCACGTCGGCACAAACATCGTCGCTCCTCTACTCGTTAAATATAAATTCTTCACACTGATTTTTTATTTTCTTGTTTATTGGCTACACAGTCTTAATTTTTTGATAATAGTACTTTCTTTGTTGAGATTCTTATGGATTTGCCCTCTAGTCTTGTCCAAACAATAAGCGTACTCTAGAAAATTTTATATTTCACCAGGTACATAAATTCCATGGTTTTCAGCCCGAAGCACCAGCTTGTACTTACACCGACAGAAAAGATTTCATTGACGCCAAAGAAATGGGTGGATTGATTTTTTTTTCATTGATTTCAAAAAAATATTTCTTTGATTTCAATGAAATAGTGCATTGAATTTCAAAGAGAACATTTCATTGCCCGTAAATAAAGATTTACTTAGTGAACATATTATAAAGAAACAGTTTCATTGTTTTAAAGAGACGTTCTCATTGGTTCAAAGAAACGTTTTCACTGATCTCTCTCTCACACCTAACCTCACTTTTTTGTTTTCCGGTTCTCCCGAACGAACGGCTTCGAGTTTCGAGGAGCCAGAAGCTTAGACTATTTCTGCCGTACTTCCTTGCATACTCACAAAATTTGAGCTTTATTTGCCGCGTACTTCAGGAAAAAATAGGTTTCGAAATTTTGAGCTGGTAAGAAGAAGGTTTCATTGAATCAGAGACGATATCTTTATAATCAATGAAAAAGGTTCATTGGTTTAAAGAAATATTTCTTCGAATCAATGTCACTACTTTTCATTGAGTTTGAGATCATTAAAAGAAAAGATAGTATTGAAATTCAAGTATTTCATTTCATTGGCAAAGATTTCCGTGAATCAATGAAACTTTTTCTCGGTGTACTTTGTAATGAAGCAAAATCCTTCAACATCTGCGAGATTAAAAATGCGCTCCAAACGCTAAATTAAATCATTCCAGTGCTTTGATTATACATTTGAAGATAATATATTGTAAAAAGTCCGATATGAATATTTATTTGTTGTTATATTAATGTATTTTCTGCAGTTCCGGATGCTGTTCCTTCAAACCGATTTTATATTGGGGCGAAATTGTTTTATAAATATTAGAATACTTTTAATTATAATTAATTAATATAAAAATTAAAAATACTGATTTAATTAATATTAAAATACTTTTAATATTTAATAATTAATATCGAAATACTTTTAATATTAATTGTAATAATAATTGAATATTAATATGCAATCCTTTTACAAAACATGCAAAAAAGAAATGCTTTACCAAAATTCTAAAAATAATCTTGCGTTTTGTATAAAATGTTTTCAAGGATTTTATTTTTTTCGAAAAAATCGGGGATGCATACATTTTTTTTTTAATTCGTAAAAAAATAGTTTCATTTTAAAAATTCTAAAAAAAATTAAAAATTTAAAGAAAATTAAAATATACATATTTTTTTCATTCGACCAATTACGTTTTACACTTAATTGTTATTTTTTTTTCCAAATACTTGAATTCACTCACGCTATTCACGATCTTGTTTCTACTAAAGTCATAAGTGGACAAAGCAAAGAGAAATCGTAAGCTACTTCAATTCCATTTCGTTTAAACCATAATGATATCGCGTACCGACTGTAATTTTAAATAATACCGGTCGGACAATAAAGTGGCGCCTCCTGCAGGTATTATGGAGAAACCTCTAGGCGAAATCTGCTTTATCGATGGGAGACGAGACGGGTTTTCATTAAAACTTCGACACGATACCGACAGATGGCTGTACTAACAATAAACTGAAAATTCATACTGTGTAAGCCGGATATTAATTTAATTGATTCTACGATAAAGTCTGCCGGAATTGGTACTCGGGAATTCTTTAATGCGCGATAAAACTACGTATCACTTATCCGCGCAATTAAAAGCTTCATTTGCATCCCCTGCAACGAAAAATCTCATATATTTACAAATTGCCAATTAATACGATTCGAAGATTCTCAACTTGTATAACGTATTAGCTGCTTTATTTTTGCAAGTCCAAACGATCAAATGAATAACGCTTTGCGTTTACCTCCTAAAGTGAAAAAGTCACTTTGGAATATGCTGAGCAAACTCAGCGGTACTTTAGTCTAGTAACCTAGTTTACTGTTCTAACTCAGTGGGGTCGCTGCTACTTTCTTATATTCAGTAGTGCTGTTGGGTTCCTCGAATAAGTAAAGTTTAATTAGATGGTCTTGGATGTTATATAAACAACTCGAGTAGCACAAGTCCAAAAGATTCAAAATCGGTATTAAAAAAGTGTGGTTAATTATCTTCTCATGGATGACCTTTCATTTATGAAATCTTTTAAACATTTATTATAAGACGTCCAAAACAAAAACATGCGGTTATGGTGATCGTGGTGGTTTAGTGAAAATTACCCGATTTTTGTTCTAATTGAAATAAATGTTTGCAATTTCTTAATAAATGCGTATAAAGGCGAATATCAATTTTGGCAATAGGTTAATTCTACAGAACCCTAAAAGACTATGATGGATTCTACAGAATCCTAAAAGATTATGATTGATTCTACAGAATCATAAAAGATTATGATTGATTCTACAGAATCCTAAAAGATTATGATTGATTCTACAGAATCCTAAAAGATTATGATTGATTCTACAGAATCCTAAAAGATTATGATTGATTCTACAGAATCCTACAAGATTATGATTGGTTCTGTAGAATCGACGTAAATATTGCCTCCAGTTTTTCGAATTTGTTTTTGGCTGAAAGTTGATCTTTAATTGAACTTTTATGATCCAATATGACGTTCGCTCTGATGAATTTATGGTCGCCTGAAGTATGCAGATATTTCCTTGAAGTGACAATAATGTTTTTATGGTTATTGTGCCAATAAATATTGATCATGACTACGTAAATAAATTGAAAAAATTACGAGGTATGCTTTTACGAGAATTTTGTACGAAAAATATGCCGTGATTTTACTATAGATCGCACGAAGGGTACTTTACCAGAATGATCGCGATAATAAACCTTCGATAAATGCCTGTGGCAGGCTATACCATTTCTTCTGAACAATACGAAAGTGATCAACCCACATTCGGCTTCCATCTTCGCAAGGATGATTACGCCAAAATTATCGCCATTTGCGAACCCTCCGATTCCGAGATACCGCGTTACCCATACCCTTTTCTCATTTTCGCTCCCTCAATTAATTCCAACGAGTGCGAGGAAACGGCGGGGGAGGGAAAATACTGGCGCCCCTGTCCGCGTCCATGAATTCGAGTTGAGCACGCCACGGCATAATTGTGCCAATTGCAGAGAAACGCTAATACAATTGGGATCGTTAACGGTTGCGTCCCGCTCCAGTTACGGAAGAGTAAGTAGAGACCAATCCTCAATGCTGCTCTATATATTTGTACTGCCAGCCGACGGTATAACCCAAGTGTTGGACTTTCGGCTGTTGCCCTTTGCTGCTTTATAGCTATAAGGATGTGTAGATCCTTATATAGAGCAGAGTTGGTCAAAGGACCGGAAAGTACTTGGGGTACAAAGTACTATAAGTACGGCACGTACTCGTGTATTTGAAGTACCAAGAATCATAAATACTGAAAGTACTGGAAGTACTCATGTATTTGAAGTACCAAGAATCATAAATAGTGAAAGTACTGGAAGTACTTGTGTATTTGAAGTACCAAGAATCATAAATACTGAAAGTATTGGAAGTACTCGTGCATTTGAAGTACCAAGAATCATAAATACTGAAAGTACTGGAAGTACTCGTGTATTTGAAGTACCAAAAATCATAAATACTGAAAGTACTGGAAGTACTCGTGTATTTGAAGTACCAAGAATCATAAATACTGAGATTACTGGAAGTCCTCATGTATTTGAAGTACCAAGAATCATAAATACTGAAATTACTGGAAGTACTCGTGTATTTAAAGTACCAAGAATCATAAATACTGAAAGTACTGGAAGTACTCGTGTATTTGAAGTACCAAGAATCATAAATACTGAAAGTACTGGAAGTACTCGTGTATTTGAAGTACCAAGAATCATAAATACTTAAAGTACTGGAAGTACTCGTGTATTTGAAGTACCAAGAATCATAAATACTGAAAGTACTGGAAGTACTCGTGTATTTGAAGTACCAAGAATCATAAATACTGAAAGTACTCGTGTATTTGAAGTACCAAGAATAATAAATACTGAAAGTACTGGAACTACTCGTGCATTTGAAGTACCAAGAATCATAAATACTGAAAGTGCTGGAAGTACGCGTGTATTTGAAGTACCAAGAATCATAAATACTGAAAGTACTGGAAGTACTCGTGTATTTGAAGTACCAAGAATCATAAATACTGAAAGTACTGGAAGTACTCGTGCATTTGAAGTACTAAGAATCATAAATACTGAAAGTACGGAAAGTATTCGTGTATTTGAAGTACCAAGAATCATAAATACTGAAAGTGCTGGAAGTACGCGTGTATTTGAAGTACCAAGAATCATAAATACTGAAAGTACTGGAAGTACTCGTGTATTTGAAGTACCAAAAATCATAAATACTGAAAGTACTGGAAGTACTCGTGTATTTGAAGTACCAAGAATCATAAATACTGAGATTACTGGAAGTCCTCATGTATTTGAAGTACCAAGAATCATAAATACTGAAATTACTGGAAGTACTCGTGTATTTAAAGTACCAAGAATCATAAATACTGAAAGTACTGGAAGTACTCGTGTATTTGAAGTACCAAGAATCATAAATACTGAAAGTACTGGAAGTACTCGTGTATTTGGAGTACCAAGAAGCATAAATACTGTAAGTACTGGAAGTACTCGTGTATTTGAAGTACCAAGAATCATAAATACTGAAAGTACTGGAAGTGCTCGTGCATTTGAAGTACCAAGAATCATAAATACTGAAAGTACTGGAAGTGCTCGTGCATTTGAAGTACCAAGTATCATAAATACTGAAATTACTGGAAGTACTCGTGTATTTGAAGTATCAAGAATCATAAATACTGGAAGTACTGGAAGTACTCGTGTATTTGAAGTACCAAGAATCATAAATACTGAAAGTACTCGTGTATTTGAAGTACCAAGAATCATAAATACTGAGATAACCGGATACTGCAAGTACTCGGTACTTGAAGTACGTCAAGTATCAAGTATCAAGTACCAAATACTTTTTTTTTCAGGTACATTTCGTAAACTATAGTACTTATACACTTATACACTTATAAATTATAGTACTTATAGTACTTGTACTGCCGATCGTCCCGGTTCACGACGAATCACAGGTCGTATAAATCGACCACGTTACCATATTACTCTCCAACTTATTAGAGGATTACAAATTCGAGTATATAAGACAACGAAACAAATAGAGGATATAAATTAAGATTTATTTATTTTCACTTTTGTATAAGAAAAAACCAAGAATACATTACACGGATTGTTTAAAACTACTCCAACTTCTTGCTCGTCTTCGAAAAACTCTTTAACAGCACGATCCTTTCGAAATTGCTGTCCGATAGCGCCCGTCGTTTCGGAATATTCGTAATACTCGCGAACGAAAACAATCTTTCCACTCACCGGAAGTAGGATCTGCAAATTCTGGAATCAGAAACGGACAAAGGTCACTTTTTTTTAAACCATGGTAAATTTATTACGACCTGAAGGGCCAACGGTAGTTTCAAATACAATCCAGAACAAGAATGAGAGAGAGAGAGAATAATTTTATATCACAATTGTACATGTAATTTAATAAACGAGATTATGCATAAGAACTTCCGATATTTTCTAACAGCGTAAAAATTGACGTAATTCTTATGCATGTACTTTGAATGCAAATGGATGCGGTGAGTTCGAGCACGTGATCGACGAACAGGAATATAGCTGTGTGTCCTTACAGCGGCCAACACTGCGTGTCTACAACTATGCATGTGCGTACGACTGGTTTTAGTGTTCATGTGTACCATATGTACCATATGCATGTAGATACGATGGAACTAATACTGGCAAATCAAATCGTGACATACTCCATTGCATCATCGATAATGTCGATGACGTGACCAGGGAAGCGGTCAGTAGAGTCGTATTTTGTGATCTACGTGAATACCGAATCATTGAACGCATTCGGCAGTTCCGATATCAGTGGAATGGTCCAGATAGATGATATCGTCAACGACGATTTCGTTACAGAATTCGGATGGTCAGTGGCCACTAACCAATGAATTGAACGCATTCATAAAATGTTGGAAACACAATATTGTAGCTGTATTTCATACACTCGGATAAAAATATATTTTAATACAGCAGATATTTCAGTTTGATTAAAATATATACATTTTTTTTAACGTCTGCATATGTAGAATGTATTTGAATCAATTATATATTTAATACGTCGGTTTACTGAATGAAAATCACATATTTTTCCGGTCAACAAATATTTTATCTTTTTGACTAAATATTTTGTTGAATCAATAAAACTACACTGAAAGAAAAATGTAGATGGGAGAACCAACTCCAGCATATGCTGTACCGCTGAATAGTTGCAGCAACTAACTCGCTCCTGTAACCAATCGCGGTGCTGTTTTCACCAATACAATAGGTGGCGCAACCAACAGCGAGTTCGTATAACCAACCACAGCGGTTCGTATAACCCACTGAGTAGTTGTCATAACCCACTGAGTAGTTGTCATAACCCACTGAGTAGTTGTCATAACCCACTGAGTAGTTGTCATAACCCACTGAGTAGTTGTCATAACCCACTGAGTAGTTGTCATAACCCACTGAGTAGTTGTCATAACCCACTGAGTAGTTGTCATAACCCACTGAGTAGTTGTCATAACCCACTGAGTAGTTGTCATAACCCACTGAGTAGTTGTCATAACCCACTGAGTAGTTGTCATAACCCACTGAGTAGTTGTCATAACCCACTGAGTAGTTGTCATAACCCACTGAGTAGTTGTCATAACCCACTGAGTAGTTGTCATAACCCACTGAGTAGTTGTCATAACCCACTGAGTAGTTGTCATAACCCACTGAGTAGTTGTCATAACCCACTGAGTAGTTGTCATAACCTACTGAGTAGTTGTCATAACCCACTGAGTAGTTGTCATAACCCACTGAGTAGTTGTCATAACCCACTGAGTAGTTGTCATAACCCACTGAGTAGTTGTCATAACCCACTGAGTAGTTGTCATAACCCACTGAGTAGTTGTCATAACCCACTGAGAAGTGACGCTATTTCAACTCTTTCGAGTGGTTGTCGGAACCCATTTATTGGTTTGTCCAACTACTTTTTTTTCTCCGCGTATCCTTTTCATACTGTTAAATCCCTTCGCGTACAGTGTTATTGTTGGTGGGTTCTAATGAATTTGATTGGTATAAAATACTTTCAAAAAAACGAATTTATTAAAATACGCGATTGCGCTATTGAAACCGACGTTCAGCCATAAAAAATTCACTCGAAGTAACAAGTTTTATTCGATTAATTAAATCTATTTTATATCTGGTTCTCATAAGTGGATTAACGACGTCGAGCTTCTGAATGTACATAAAGTTTAGTATCCAATAAACCAGAAGCTATAAACTATCTTTTGAGTATTTCAATGTTCACTGAGAAAAGAAAATTGTTGAATTGTTGGAAATTTTGTTAACTCAACTGAATCATTTAACAAACGATACTTTTGATTTAAGTGAATACATCCTTGAACTGACAAAATAAAATAATACCCACTATATACAAATAACTTATAAATTATAGAAAATTATTTTTATTGCCAAGCGTTAAGTTATTAATATTATTCCATTAAAATTCACAAAAAAGAAAAAAATATGTCCACTCTTTCATATCGCTCAATTTCAATCAGATCTCATTAATTTCAAGGGTCAAAAATGCCGGCGCAATTGAAAATATATTACAGAGCAGTGATTCACCTTTAATGGATCTACTTAAGCCCTTATAAATTGTCTATAAGCGACCGGCCATTTTGTACGTATCAGCGTTATCGTTATTTACCGTAGAATCCGTTTTTTATAGAGTCTGGTAATGCCAAGTCCCGTTTTTATGGTCCACCTTGTTTTGATTCCACAGAGCAAAAGTAAAAATAAAAAAAAGGAAAAAAACTTATCCCCAATGTAAGAGAGTCAAAGGAAGTTAAGTCCCGTTTATCCCAATTCAGAAATCCTACCAAACTTTAACCCGTTGAAGCGTCCACACAGCTGGAAATAAAAATTCTTTAAAATACGGAGAGAAGTATGCAGATAAAAGGAAAATCCGTTCGCGAAGCGAATTACTGCTCGACGAAGTAGAATCATTTGGTGGTCTTTTTTTTTTCTTTTCTTTTCTTCATTTCTCTTTTTGCCTCCCTTTGGCAGCACAACGCATCCACCCTTCCAAGACTCTGGGGCTTGGAAAGATGGAGTTTCGGGCAAGTTTCGAGCTGCCAACCAGGCCAAGTGTAACAATCCGGACAGCGAAGGGCAAAGGGCGAAGAACGCGAAGCTTGTTGAACTTAGGGGTTGAGGGAAAACGTGCACGAAGGGCCGAAGGTGTTGGCGATGTTGGCATCGGATGTACTATACTGTACATATAGGGAAGATGGGGGCAAAACGGGCATCACGACTGAAAATGACAATTGGGGGCAAAACGGCCCACATGGAAATAGTGGGCCGTTTATATACTACTACTTTTTTTTAAAAGTTCTATACGTCGAATATATCGTGCATATATTTATATACTACTACTACCATGTAGTAGTAGTATATAAATATAGTAGTAGTATATAAATATATATACTACTACTGCCATGTAGTAGTAGTATATAAATATAGTATATAAATATACTACCATGTAGTAGTAGTATATAAATATATGCACGATATATTCGACGTATAGAACTTTTTGGCGCTAAACGTATATAAATATATTTTACATATATTCCATATATTTTGAATATATTTTTGCACAAATATATGCAGAATATATGCAGCATATAGAACTTTTTGGCGCCATATATTTAACGTATATGTTACATATATATTTTTCTATGTGGGGGGCATCGTTTCAACTTTTTCGAACACGACTTTTTTCAATTTCCTGACATTTCTTACTTGAAAATTTCGGAAAATAATTGTTGATGTCAATAAAACAGGCAGGGAGGCAAAACAGGCATCTCGGCTAAATATAAGTATCGGGGTTAAAATTGGCACCAAATCATAAAATGAGAATTTCGTTCTAATTGATTTCTTTATGATATACCGACTTTTTTTTCAAAGAATTAATTTGATTATAAAATTTTTGAAAAATTCATTTGACTATATTTTTTTTCTTTGCTCAACAAAGTATCGAAAAAAAGTTCTGAACGGATGGTTAAAAAAATTCTGATCTGATGAAGATTATCTATTTTTTTTCATCACCAATTTGACGTATTTTCCGCACTTTCCCTATCTAAGAAACGTAAAAAACTGAGACAAATCGTTTTTACGAAATTTGAGACCCAAGTGAAAATATTACATAAAGATTATATTAAATTTATATATAAAGATTTGTATAGAACCTGCAAGTGGACATATAGAATCTTCATATATTTTCTATAGTCAATATGAACTAATAAAATAATCAAATAAATTTCTAAAGAACTATATATAAAAAAATATTTTTTATACAGCATATATTATAGCTTATATTCATATTGTATATAGCGAATGTATTCTATTTATGAATTATATCGATATCATATATTGTTTGTCAGAGATATAACAATATTGATTTCATAAATACATAGGCAAAATTTGTTGATACTATATCAAATATATTTGTTTTCATATGGTCTTTTAGAAATTCATTCTTTAAATTCGTATGGACTATACAAAATATACAAAATTTTCATATGTCCACCCAAGTAAAAAAATTATATATAGAGTATATAAAAGATATATATAGTTTTAAACATAGAATTGGGCATATATAGTTTTTATAAAATCTATATACAATTTATATACAATTTATACACAAATCCAACTTTACAGGTGATCTTATATATAAGTTGTATATAGATTGTATATAGAGTTTATACAGACTATATATGCCCAATTCCATATGTCGGACTATATATAATTTTTTTACTTGGGCACTTTTGTATGTAGCTTCTATAAAAATCTTTATATATAATTTTTATATAATCTGTATATAATATTTTCACTTGGAGACGGTGCCCGTTTTGCCCCCAATCACGATTTTTAATGGAACTGCCCGTTTTGCACCCCTACCCGTTTTGCCCCTATCTCCCCTACGCACACGCTCAGCCTCCCTCATCTCGTTTCAAGCGGAGTATGGGCGAAGAGAAATGCCAGAGTTTGTGGAAAAACCTGTATATCGTCCCTTGAGAGGGGTAACGAAGAGCGCGACGGTATAGCAGGAGCGTAATGGGTCTCGGCCGAGCTCGAGCGAATTCCGTCGGGAACGCTGAATAGGCTTTACAACCGCCCACCGTCTATGTACACAGTACATAGAATATTATGTATACAATGTGCTGCATATATATGCACATATATATAACTATAGCGAAGTAGTATAGAGAACGTGACGCGGTGTCGGGCGCGTTCGATTAATTCGTGACGTCGTCCACGCGCTTCTAGCACACCACGTCAGCAGACTGGAACTACGAGGATCGATAATTCACACTGTATGTTTTGTTAACAAATGTTTGGATATTCGAAAAAAAAAGTGTCTCGCAAAAAAGTTCTCTGAATTAATGTAAAGTTAGGTAATTATCAGAGTTGTAAATTCCCATTAATTCATGAGATATAGTTTACAGTACAATTTGTTTTGTAATTAGGATTTCATAATAATAATATGTAGCGATTATAATGTAGAGTGTAAACATTTGAATAGCTGAAAAAAATACTATTTTTTGCTTTAATATTGCAAGAAATAGTGGAAAAAATGGAAGAAGATATAGTTTACAGTACAATTTGTTTTGTAATTATGATTTCATAATAATAATATGTAGCGATTATAATGTAGAGTGTAAACATTTGAATAGCTGAAAAAAATACTATTTTTTGCTTTAATATTGCAAGAAATAGTGGAAAAAATGGAAGAAGATATAGTTTACAGTACAATTTGTTTTGTAATTATGATTTCATAATAATAATATGTAGCGATTATAAAGTAGAGTGTAAACATTTGAATAGCTGAAAAAAATACTAATTTTTGCTTTAATATTGCAAGAAATAGTGGAAAAAATGGAAGAAATAAGTAATGCATTACTTATTTTTTTTCCATTTTTTCAAAAGGATTACCGTGAATTTTTATTGAAATATAATCATTTTTGCAGCCATTCCAAAGTTTAATCATCGTATTACAATCGCTACGTGTTATTATTATAAAATCATAATTATAGAGCTGATCGTATCATCATCATTATTTCTATAAGTATTAGGCATTTACAACTCTGAGAAATTTACATGCAATGTTTCGATTTATTTATTGGTCGGGAATTATTTGTAGGGGGGCTTTGATTATGTAATTATTTATAATTATTCAGAGATATTTATGATTTTTAAAAAATGATGGTAATTAATTGCAAATTCGTGAAATGATTTTTTAAATTAATGTAAAGGTAGGTAATTGATGCAATGTTTCGATTTATTTATTGGTGGGGAATTATTTGTAGGGGGATTCTGAATATGTAATTATTTATAATTATTCAGAGATATTTATGATTTTTTTTTAATGGTGGTAATTAATGGCGAATGTGTATAATGGTTTTTTAAATTAATGTAAAGGTACATAATTGATGCAATATTTCGATTTATTTATTGGTGAGGAATTATTTGTAGGGGGGTTTTGAATATTTAATTATTTATAATTATTCAGAGATATTTATGATTTTTTAAAAATGGTGGTAATTAATTGCGAATTCGTAAAATGGTTTTTTATCTATGGTTATTATAAAATAACAAAAATTATTAATAAATAATAATATTATAAGCTTAAAAAAAAATATTTATTGAACCGTTTAGTCCAACATTGAAATTCAATATTTGCAAATCGAAGGCGCGCAGAAAGTGTATTTGTTGTTAGTAACAAAAATTGTTATATCATAAATGATTGTTAATTCATTTGAAAAAAAAACAACATTTATTATACGATACAACAGGAATTTAGAACAAGTTACATAAAAACTTCATGGCGGGTCTCACGAAAAATAAATAGAAGTTGTGTAATATACTTCACTCTATGAGATTACTTTGGAATTGTATTGGAATTCTTTTAACTTCACGAAGTTTTCCCAATAGGTAACATATACAATCACCAGGACGTGCAGATTTCCCGATGAGATGCCGTCGGCGCCATCAACATGTCGAAGAGCTCATGAGGAGCGAGTGAGATAGAAATAAAATACCGAAGCAAGTACAAACGCAGACGATGAAAGTTGTGAAAGTCGAGGCGCACTCGAACGAGAGAGCTCGCGACCGACTTTTAATTCGAGCTCTCGACGATTCTTTACCACGAGGAAAAACATCCAGGTGGCCTTGCAATTCCTTCTATACTTCTGTGAAATTATCGAAGTTCCTCGAACTCGTTCAAGATTCAGCAACATATATAGATTATACATAAATAATGTATCCTGCATCTGAAAGGTTGGACTTTATTTCTGTTTCAATATAAATAGAAAGAAAAAAAAACATACAAAAAAAAAATAAATAAAAAATATTGTCAAAAATCTGGTAATTAAAAAAAATATTATTTAGTATATATAGTTATGTATATATATAATATAGTATAATATATTATATATTATATAATATAGTATATTATATATTATATATTATATATTATACTATATAATATACTATACTATATTATATATATATAACTATATATACTAAATACTATTTTTTTTAATTACCAGATTTTTGACAATATTTTTTATTTATTTTTTGTTGTATGTTTTTTTTTTTTTCTATTTATATTGAAACAGAAACATTATATATACATATAACTATATAGTATACTATATAGTATATGCGATAAACTATAATTCCCAGGAGGAACGTCTATATTTTATGGTTATAGCAAATATAACAAGACAGTTGGATGAATCATTAATATAATTCCCAGGAGGAAAGTCTATATTTTATGTTTATAGCAAATATAATTATAGTAGCAATCATCAAAATGATAATAGTTTCAAAAACTATTCTAATAGCTTCAAATATGCCGTTTCGTTGCATATACAATTTCAACGTTTGTTTCTAATAACCTTGCAAATATCGTTTATTCAACCATATTATTATCGCTTCAACCATAAAACATTGCAAGCCTTCCTATATTTGTTTTATCGCGTGAAATCGTTAAATCAACGATATGCTTTTCTCTCAGTGCAGTTGAATGATTTCTAATTTGTCGAATACTCTGAAAACACATGTGCTGTTTACTTGAGTGAACTACTATTTGTATAGGCCTCAGGCGTATCTCCGACGCCAGCGCTCGAGCGGCCGCTGAGTGCAAAACAAGATGATCAGCTGTTCTTAGTTCGGCGCTCATTGGTCCGATTTTTCAAGCTCCGCCCTGTCCGCAATATTTCCGTGAAGCTGGGAAAATCGGACCAATGTGCGCTAAACTAAGAACAGCTGATCATCTTGTTTTGCACTCAGCGGCCGCTCGAGCGCTAGCGTCGGAGATACGCCTGAGGCCTATACAAATAGTAGTTCACTCAAGTAAACACCCTGTCCGCCATATTTCCTTCGAGCTTGGAAAATCGGACCAATGTGCGCTGAACTAAGAACAGCTGATCATCTTGTTTTGCACTCAGCGGCCGCTCGAGCGCTAGCGTCGGAGATACGCCTGAGGCCTATACAAATAGTAGTTCACTCAAGTAAACACCCTGTCCGCCATATTTCCTTGGAGCTTGGAAAGTCGGACCAATGTGCGCTGAACTAAGAACAGCTGATCATCTTGTTTTGCATTCAACGGCCGCTCGAGCGCTAGCGTCGGGGATACGCCTGAGGCCTATTAAGCTTACAGACTCGATTATGGAGTAAAATCTTTAATGTATGCATAGGGGGTAATGAAACTTAATATGGACCAGATTTAATAGCAAAAACTACAGTTATTAATGGTTAATATTAAAATCAATATAAATGTAAAAAAATTATAATACAGTTAATAATGAAATTGCAAGTTTGTCAGGTTTTTAATAGTATTTATTACAACCGTTGCCATAGTTTCTGGTACCATAGCAAACGATGTTATAAAATATTTATTTAATAGTAATTCAATGACTGCATTGGCTGAGCAAAGGGCTGCAGTTTTGGTTACAAAATTTCTGTTGCATCAGCAAATTAGTTGTTAATATAGCGACAGCAAGTCTTATTTACTAACCTAACAAAAACGATTTGCTAGGTCAGAAAAAAAATTTGTTAAGCCAGCAAAATAATTTGCTAGGTCAGGAAAAAGATTTACTAAGCCTGCAAAATAATTTGCTAGGCCGGCAAAAAAAAATTACTTGGCCAGCAAAAAGATTTGCTAGGCCTGTAAAAAAAATTACTTGGCCAACAAAAAGATTTGTTAGGCCAGTAAAAAAAATTACTTGGCCAGCAAAAAGATTTGCTAGGCCAGTAAAAAAAATTACTTGGTCAGCAAAAAGATTTGCTAGGCCAGTAAAAAAATTTACTTGACCAGCAAAAAGATTTGCTAGGCCAGTAAAAATATTTTCTATGCCAACAAATAAGTTTTACTGTCACTGTGTCATCAAATGATTTTTCACCATGTTCCTCTAATAATTAGTAAAGTGGCCAATGAAATGGTTTTATGTTTTAATAGAATCGTCTGCCTATTACATTTGTTTGGTCTGAGTATACAAATTCGCATTGACCACTAAAAATATTGTTTTACAGAGGTAGTTGAGGTTTCGAGTGCGGAACTAATCGCCACAGGTGTAATCGAGAGCTTCGTATTGAGATTAAAAGGAGAGAGAGAACTAGTGACAGGCAAACAGGCCGCACGAGTGACATACATTAACCGCAACGGTGACGATGACGAACGACGAACATACGAAGACGACGTTGTCGAGTGTACACAGTATATACGAAGCGCAACTATATAGCCATAGAAACGCGTCGGAAGGTCGTGCGGCGGCTATTAATAGAACGAAACGTCGCGCGGGGAACAGTGGATTGTGATGCACACATTGAAACGGTAATTGCAATTCTGTGGCACAATCCGTCTGTCACTTGTCCCTTCGTTTTCGCACAATTATGCCAGGTAAAAAAATTTCAAATTGTATGCACAAGTGATTATAGGTTTCTTTTGGTTTCTCATAGAGGAAGCTTTGTTTTCGTTAAAAAAATTTGTTTTCGAGATTTTCATGACAGGACACTTAGAATGGTTCAAAACGTCGAGTAAAGTGGTTTAAAAAAATGTCCGGATGTATGTATGTGTGTGTGTATGGCACTTGAATAATTCAAACCGCTGTATCTCGAAAACGGCTTTAACAATAAAGCTGAAATTTGGCACGCTGGTAGAGGAGCAACGCCCCTTCCTATGTATATATTTTTGAAAAAAATTGAAAAAAAAATTCCGATTTTATAAGCCTTTCAATTTTTTGAAAAATGTCTTTATGTTCTCTAGCTTCCGCATTTTTTTTTGCTAATGAGCTAAATAGAGAAGGACAAATAGAGAAATGAAAAATGAAGGTGGGTATTGAATTTAAGCGAAATCCATAATGCGGTTTAGATTTTATCAAATTTTGAATTTTCGAAAAAAATTTGTTTTCGCTCTTATTCAAGTTAAGTTCGACCAAACCTGCTCAAATCTTTTGCAAGGTAAAATTAACATCCAGTTGTAGTAGATATCGAATTTGGTGATGATTGGTAAAGTGGTTGAGATTTTATAACACATTGAATTTTTCAAAAATTCTCGGTATATTCTCTAGCTGCCACAATTTTTTAGATAATGAGCTTAAACAGTTTTTGACGAATAAAGCAATGAAAAATGACGATCGGTATTGAATTTAAGCGAAATACATAAAGCGGTTTAGATTTTATAAAATTTTGAATTTTCGAAAAAATGTTGTTTTCGTTCTTATTCAAGTTAAGTTCGACCAAACCTGCTCAAATCTTTTGCAAGGTAAAATTAACATCCAGTTGTAGTAGATATCGAATTTGGTGAAGATTGGTAAAGTGGTTCAGATTTTATAAGAAATTGAATTTTTCAAAAATTCTCGGTATATTCTCTAGCTGCCACAATTTTTTATATAATGAGCTTAAACAGTTTTTGACAAATAAAGCAATGAAAAATGACGATCGGTATTGAATTTAAGCGAAATCCATAATGCGGTTTATATTTTATCAAATTTTGAATTTTCGAAAAAAATTTGTTTTCGCTCTTATTCAAGTTAAGTTCGACCAAACCTGCTCAAATCTTTTGCAAGGTAAAATTAACATCCAGTTGTAGTAGATATCGAATTTGGTGAAGATTGGTAAAGTGGTTCAGATTTTATAAGAAATTGAATTTTTCAAAAATTCTCGATATATTCTCTAGCTGCCACAATTTTTTAGATAATGAGCTTAAACAGTTTTTGACAAATAAAGCAATGAAAAATGACGATCGGTATTGAATTTGAGCGAAATCCATAAAGCGGTTTAGATTTTATAAAATTTTGAATTTTCGAAAAAATTTTGTCTTCGTTCTTATTCAAATTAAGTTCGACCAAACTTGCTCAAATCTTTTGCAAGGTAAAATTAACATCCAGTTGTAGTAGATATCGAATTTGGTGAAGATTGGTAAAGTGGTTCAGATTTTATAAGACATTGAATTTTTCAAAAAATCGCTGTATTTTCTGTAGCAGCCACAATTTTTTAGATAATGAGCTTAAACAGTTTTTGACAAATAAAGTAATCAAAAATGACGATCGGTATTGAATTTGAGCAAAATCCATAAAGCGGTTTAGATTTTATCAAATTTTGAATTTTCGAAAAAATTTTGTTTTCGCTCTTATTCAAATTAAGTTCGACCAAACCTGTTGAAATCTTTTGCAAATTAAAATTAACATCCAGTTGTAGTAGATATCGAATTTGGTGAAGATTGGTAAAGTGGTTCCGATTTTATAAGACATTGAATTTTTCAAAAATTCGCTGTATTTTCTCTAGCTGCCACAATTTTTTAGATAATGAGCTCAGTTTTTGACAAATGAAGCAATGAAAAATGACGATCGGTATTGAATTTGAGCAAAATCCATAAAGCGGTGTAGATTTTATCAAATTTTGAATTTTCGAAAAAATTTTGTTTCTCTCTTATTCAAATTAAGTTCGACCAAACCTGCTGAAATCTTTTGCAAGTTAAAATTAACATCCAGTTGTAGTAGATATCGAATTTGGTGAAGATTGGTAAAGCGATACAAATTTTATAAGACATTGAATTTTTTAAAAAATCGCTGTATTTTCTGTAGCAGTCACAATTTTTTAGATAATGAGCTTAAACAGTTTTTGACAAATAAAGCAATGAAAAATGACGATCGGTATTGAATTTAAGCGAAATCCATAAAGCTGTTCACATTTTATAGAATTTTGAATTTATGAATATTTTTGTTTTCGTACTTCTTTAATTTGTATTTAAAATAAGGATGCAAAGTAGAACTTTGCACATTGCTTCGTCAATAATTTTCATCTTTCGCAAAGCTTCCTCTATGAGGAAGCCAAAAATAAAATAAAGAAACTTCCTCATAGAGGCGGCGTTGCGAAAGATGAAAATTAATGAGAAAGCATTGTGCAAAGTTCTACTTTGCATCCTTTTTTTTTGGATTTCCAAATGGTACATATAATTTGGAAATTCCAGAAACCGGAAAATTTTGCGGTTTTTCAATATTACATTGTAAGCGAGCGTCATAGTTTTGTGAAGATCGGAAAACGTTCTACAAATAGCCGCTGATTATGCGACACGTAGCGAACTGTAACAATGATGTTAATCGACGTTAGTCGACAATAGTCAATGCTTGAATCTTGATGCGATCTAGCGTGTGATATTTTTTTATGACGACGAGTAAGGGAAGTACAAAAATGTGTGTACAATAACTCTTGTTTTTCATAAATAAAATTGACTCTTCACCTGTGTTGTTATTTCCTCTCAAACAGAATTGTATACAATAATATGCAGAAAAAAGAATTGCAACAACCAAGATTTTGGTTAATAAAGCAAAGACGAAATACTTAATCAGCCCAATTAAATGACTGGTTGACACAATTTTGGTAAACCGAATCCATAACTTAATTGGAATTCGTTGTTAACATTTTTAACCAATTTTTTTTTATTGTACTATCCAAATGACTTTTCCATGCGGAAATTGTGTGGTTCGAAAAAAAAACTCTACTACGATTAACTTCCGAAAAAAATCTTCACCACATTACGACATAGAAAAATAACATTGAAAAATATAAATATAAAATTTGATTCCCGGGTAGAAAAATAGAAAAATGTTGCGAAAAAAAATGAAGATAATAAATGACTAATGATTAAGTTCTACATTTCTCGAACTTTGTGTGAACCGAAAAAAAGCCTACTTTAAATAAAAAATCATTATTCGAGATTATGAAATTCCTGATTTACGTTTTTTTCATTCTCTGACCTTCTTCAACCTGCACTTTAAGTGCTTGACTTTATCAACGATCTTAACTACAGGAATATATTTATTTTGTCCCTCCGTTTTTGCTTAATATTGTCTTCCATTGGCTCGACTTATTTTTTAATTGCTTGTCTTACGCCATTAATCAACGATTTTCGTTATAATTTAATACAATAAATTTACTTAAAAACCAAATGTCTTATGACTTTTCAGTAAATATATTTGTAAGGCTCTGAATCGATACGGCGTAGCACGTTAGCATAAAACTGCATATAAATTTGCTGTATTTAATCGTTTCGAATAACGTCGAGACAGCTTAACAAAGGAATTTGCGCTTAAACCATAAAGTCTGCGGGAAGCTGGACCACCAGCCGTATACATTTCCCCCCAGCAGTCACATAACTTATACGTCATATATATATATATATAAAAGCATCTGATAGAAGAATTGCGGCCTCTCTGCGTCCTCTGCGGATTCGCTGTCCCACTGACCTGGTATACCATACGTATTTCCCTCCTCTTCGTGCCCGTCAACCGCGCACGTTGGCCGCGCTCAAGTTATTACGACATTTTTCCGGGACTTTCGAGTCCAGCGAGTCGTGACGCTCTTGTCGTTCGCGAACGTTGGGAAAGACAAGCTGTGAGAGGAGCCAGCAAAGTTGAACGACTATAACAGTCATTCGTAGATCCTAAATATTTTAATCCATGTCGGGGTACAATTAACACTGTAAATTTTTTTTTTTGCTTATTAATATACCGGTTATAAAGAAGCTCGGATGCATATACCGAATATTAATTTTCAGATGTATTCGTTATTGATATATTAAAGTACGGATAAACTTCCGAAAAGCGCATACCTCCGATCGATCTGAAATTTTGTACACTAACGTATTTTGACCTGCTAATCACGAATATGATAATGAAAATCCCCGCAAATGCAATTTTCGGTATGAAAAAAATAAAAAACATCGTTTAATGCCGCTGCGCGTGATCGCGCAATACTGAAAGAAACGCGTGTGCGTGTGTGTGTGTGTGTGTGTGTGTGTGTGTGTGTGTGTGTGTGTGTGTGTGTGTGTGTGTGTGTGTGTGTGTGTGTGTGTGTGTGTGTGTGTGTGTGTGTGTGTGTGTGTGTGTGTGTGTGTGTGTGTGTGTGTGTGTGTGTGTGTGTGTGTGTGTGTGTGTGTGTGTGTGTGTGTGTGTGTGTGTGTGTGTGTGTGTGTGTGTGTGTGTGTGTGTGTGTGTGTGTGTGTGTGTGTGTGTGTGTGTGTGTGTGTGTGTGTGTGTGTGTGTGTGTGTGTGTGTGTGTGTGTGTGTGTGTGTGTGTGTGTGTGTGTGTGTGTGTGTGTGTGTGTGTGTGTGTGTGTGTGTGTGTGTGTGTGTGTGTGTGTGTGTGTGTGTGTGTGTGTGTGTGTGTGTGTGTGTGTGTGTGTGTGTGTGTGTGTGTGTGTGTGTGTGTGTGTGTGTGTGTGTGTGTGTGTGTGTGTGTGTGTGTGTGTGTGTGTGTGTGTGTGTGTGTGTGTGTGTGTGTGTGTGTGTGTGTGTGTGTGTGTGTGTGTGTGTGTGTGTGTGTGTGTGTGTGTGTGTGTGTGTGTGTGTGTGTGTGTGTGTGTGTGTGTGTGTGTGTGTGTGTGTGTGTGTGTGTGTGTGTGTGTGTGTGTGTGTGTGTGTGTGTGTGTGTGTGTGTGTGTGTGTGTGTGTGTGTGTGTGTGTGTGTGTGTGTGTGTGTGTGTGTGTGTGTGTGTGTGTGTGTGTGTGTGTGTGTGTGTGTGTGTGTGTGTGTGTGTGTGTGTGTGTGTGTGTGTGTGTGTGTGTGTGTGTGTGTGTGTGTGTGTGTGTGTGTGTGTGTGTGTGTGTGTGTGTGTGTGTGTGTGTGTGTGTGTGTGTGTGTGTGTGTGTGTGCGTGCGTGCGTGCGTGCGTGTGTGTGTGTGTGTGTGTGTGTGTGTGTGTGTGTGTGTGTGTGTGTGTGTGTGTGTGTGTGTGTGTGTGTGTGTGTGTGTGTGTGTGTGTGTGTGTGTGTGTGTGTGTGTGTGTGTGTGTGTGTGTGTGTGGGTGGGTGTGTGCGTGCGTGTGTGTGTGTGCGCGTGTGTGTGTGTGTGTGTGTGTTTGCGTGCGTGCGTGCGTGCGTGCGTGAGTGCGTGCGTGCGCTCGCCGCGCGATCATTGCCTCTCTCCCCAGAAATCTAGGAAAAAATGGCCGAGGAAAAAATGGTCGGGGAAAAAATGGCCGGGAAAAAATGGCCAATGGAAAAAATGGCCGGGGAAAAAAAGGCCGATAGAAAAATGGCCGGGAAAAAAAGGCCAATGGAAAAATAGGCCGATAGAAAAAAAGGTCAATGGAAAAATAGGCCGATGAAAAAACGCTGATTTTAATAAAGACCATATGTATGCAAATACGGATTTTATTTTAAATTGCTGTGTATAAAGTCGGTCTTCGTATTTTCGCATTTGGTCGATGTGTGTGCAAAGTCGGATTTTATTATAAGTTGCTGTGTATAAAGTCGGTCTTCGTATTTTCGCATCTGGTTGATGTGTGTGCAAAGTCGGATTTCATTATAAGTTGCTGTGTATAAAATTGCATTTGCGGGGATTTTCATTATCATATTCGTGATTAGCAGGTCAAAATACGTTAGTATACCAAATTTCAGATCGATCGGAGGTATGCGCTTTTCGGAAGTACACCCGGAAAGATCCCTTAATTTTACGGTAAAAGTACTTGAATTTTAATAATTTCCTTTAATTTTACTGAAAAAGTACATGAATTTTATACCACAATTGTATGTCAAATTTCGATGACGAGTTTATGAATAAAATCTTCCAATCTTTTCTAACAGTGAAGAAAATGAGCCTCATTGTATATATGGTTAAATCACGAGCGAAACGATTTTTCTACTTCTATAAATACGAACTCTGGTAAAAATAAATTATCGAGACTGATACAGACGATAGAATTTGAATGGGATTTAATCGTATGTTATCATCTCTATTTATTCGGACCTTGAAAAAGGAATGTGACGTTGTAAGACCTATTCGATTCACTAATTCAATTAAAAATTTCACAAATAAAATGGTACATCAAATTTTGTTTTTCATCCTCAAATTTAATTACAAATAATTTTCAGCTGCTTCGCACAAAAAGAGGGTTGCTTTGGCGATCAACTTTAAGGGGTGCTTTATTAAAATGAAGACCATTTTGGATTTATGTTATTTAAGCAGGCCTTAACCCTAGATCGTTATACATATTTTTCGCTTGTATTACGGTAAAAACAGGTCTGGTGTATTCAGCCGAAGAAAAGCGCTATATCTCGAGATTGTGACCTTCAATCTCCTTTTATCACGGGTTAAACCGAATCGCCATATTGTAAGCTACAAAGTAAAAGAGTAGCAAAAAAGGATTTAATCATTAATTCAACCCTCATAAGCTGTACAATAAGAGATGATTCGGAAAAAAAAGAAAAAAAAATTGTTTGTTCAACCGCTCGTAACTTTTGTTGCAGTTAAGTTAAACAAAAAAATCAACGTAATTTTCGTAAACAGACTAAAATGTCCTATAATCATATTTGTATCGATACGATATTTGTGCCAAAACGTATAATTATTAGATTTTCCAAAATAAACAGATTTCCAAAAACCTTCTAAGAATAAAAACGGGTGAACAAATACAAACATACTCAAACCTATTATATTATTTTTTTTTTTTTCGAAAACTCGTAGTATATTATATTTAACGTAACTATAAACAAGTCACAGATAGTATCGATATGATATTTGTGCCAAAACATATAATTATTTGATTTTTCAAAATAAACAGATTTCCAAAAACCTTCTAAGAATAAAAACGGGTGAACAAATACAAACATACTCAAACCTATTATATTTTTTTTTTTTCGAAAACTCGTAGTATATTATATTTAACGTAACTATAAACAAGTCACAGATCAACAAAATGAATAGTTATCACTTTATGGTTACTAGATTTCCATCTAAATGTAATTGTAGCAGGTCCCGTGATAATAAGTTATCGATCAGATGACGAGAACGAAATCAAGGTAATTTGCGTAAACAAACTAAAATGTCCTACAATCATATTTATCGTATCAATCATATAATCGTATAATTATTAGATTTTCCAAAATTAACATATTTCCAAAAACCGTTTTATTTTTAAATACGACTCGAACGATAAAATAAAGAATAAAAATGGGTGAAAAAATACAAACATACTCAAACCTATTATATATTTTTTTTTCGAAAACTCGTAGTATATTATATTTAACGTAACTATAAACAAGTCACAGACCGACAAAATGAATAGTTATCACTTCATGGTTACTAGATTTCCATCTAAATGTAATTGTAGCAGATCCCGTGATAATAAGTTATCGATCAGATGACGAGAACGAAATCAAGGTAATTTGCGTAAACAGACTAAAATGTCCCACAATCATATTTATCGTATCAATCATATAATCGTATAATTATTAGATTTTCCAAAATTAACATATTTCCAAAAACCTTTTTATTTTTAAATACGACTCGAGCGATAAACTAAAGTATAAAAACGGGTGAACAAATACAAACATACTCAAACCTATTATACATTTTTTTTTTCGAAAACTCGTAGTATATTATATTTAACGTAACTATAAACAAGTCACAGATCAACAAAATGAATAGTTATCACTTCATGGTTACTAGATTTCCATCTAAATGTAATTGTAGCAGATCCCGTGATAATAAGTTATCGATCAGATGACGAGAACGAAATTTAGTACAGTATTATAGCATAATGAAATGCCTATAATGTATGTACTTGGTATTTAGATTGTTGGGTAATATGCTTGCATTTATGTGCGTATAATATGCACGCGCGCATCGCATCGCATCTCAACACTGACGTGCACATATGCGCCGACAGGAAACTACACCGAGGCGTTTACATATTCCGAGGGATTATATATCGATGCGAGTTCGGCGTACACGCTACACGGACTAATCGATAGTTGGTACTACTAGCGAGTACAGTACAGTGTATGCGCACACGACGGCCGCGACCCTCTCGCACTGTCGAGCCATTTATGTGCACAAGCGTACCCGTGCCCTCACAGCAGCAGCAGCAGCAGCATATCCGCGCATTCACTCCTCTCTAACATTCGCTCGTGCCTGTCCGTTCAGTGCCTACAGGTTATCCGGCGCAACGCGACGTTTCAGGGTGGCTCCAGAGCCATAGGTAACTTTTAACGAAGCTACCCAACGAACTGTATACGCTCGAGTGAGCGTGATGAACTCACAACTTTTATATCAATGCTTTAAACAACAAAAAAAAAAACAAAAAAAAAAAAATGATTAATGTTTATGGATTGCACAAGGATTTCCAAATAGCGAGATGACATTCCGGTATATTTGAAGAGTGGGACACACGGAGAGAACTTTCTGACAATCACTATTAAAAAAAATATGGCGATGGTTCCCATGCAGCATTGTAAATTCGGTTTATTCGACCAGTTTGGCGATGATTGCCATGCAGTACATTAAACGCGAATTTTTCGTGTCTAATATACAGTATGGCAAACGATGTCAGTTGTGTTCACGTATCACTTACCAAGGATACATTGCTGGTTAAACGCAGCATACTGAAGATTGCTAGGTCTGTTAAGGTAAACGCCCCAATAGCAGGCCATCTTAGAGAACAGGAAACTGTAAAGCAGAGCTGGGCAAAATACATGAAAATACTCAAAATACAAAATACAAAATACTTCAAGTATTTTAAAATACAAAATACTTTTGTACTTAAAATACTTTGGTACTTAAAATACATTTTTAAGTACTTCTCAAAATACTTTGAAAAATACTTTTTAAAAAACCTCTAAAATTAAATTCTAAGGCATTGCGCATATATTGGGGTTGGTAATGATAGTTAAATATTGTGTAACACACTTCATACATATTTTTTGTTTGTTTATTTAAATCAATTCGATACATAATTATTTTAGAAACGTTTTCGAGACATTTTCGCTTTTATGCTATAACTTTGCAGTTCATTGTTCTCACTCAAGAGGCGTTCCCGTCTTCAAAAAACTTTTGAGCAGGACGATTCTTTCAAAATTTTTATCCGATAGGGCATGACGCCTCGGTGAATTCGCGATACTCGCGAATGAAAACAATCTTTCGACGGGAGCTGAAGAAGTAAGTGGAGTGTTGTACTTCAAAAACATAGCTTTAACAACGGGGTAGTCGGTTAGCATGGAGAGCTTCGTTCTTTTATCGCTCAAGTACGAAAGCAACTGCACTCGGACTGCATCCTCGAAGGGCTCATGGCTATCTTTCGGAGAACTAGCTTCGCTATCAGTATCAACGCGTTGAGAATCGTTGCAAGTGACCAAAAGAAATGAAGATATTGATCCCGAATTTTGCTGCTCATCAATGTCGCGATGAGAGTCGTCTGCGAAAAATCGTGCTCCGTCAAGGAACGTGTCTCGTATCGTATCCAATGGCAGTTTGAGCTTATACTGCACATTAGCTTGCGAAAACCACTTCATCTTGAACGCGGGATGCGATACCGTAGCTATAACAGCGTTAGTCGCGTTAACGTCAAACGAGAGGACGTCCTGGAAACGTGTTGTTAGGCCACAAAGGCAGGCATTCGCCAGTACTCGTCCATATTTGAGATTCTCCTTCGACAAATGTTTCAAATTTAACATGAACCTTTTCCAATCATAAAAAATTGTTCCGAATATAGATACGGGCAAAAAATACAAAAAAACAAAAAGTATTTTGTATTTTGTATTTTATGACACAAAAAGTACTTAAAATACTTGGGAAGTATTTTTGTATTTTAAATATGTATTTTAAATACTCAAAATACATGATGTATTTTAAATACTGCCCAGCTCTGCTGTAAAGTTATATTTCTTATACTAAAATGACCTTTCTATAATTGTAACCATAACTAATGCATAGCTTAGCTTTTCTACTTTTCGAAAAGCATCCATTAATTCATGTCAGGGGTATAGTTTTTTTGTTAAAGTTAGGAAAGAATTGAGAAAGTCGATGGACTAGTACCCGACCACCGATTTCAGGTAATGTCTAAATACCCGACCAAGCATGCCCCTATACGCAACCACCCGCCGATACGAGGCTATGCGATTCGTTGAAACTTCATTTTATTTCTTAAATTACACGCAACGTTTGGGATAATTTATGATAAATAATAACTAATAAAAGGGCTCACCGTGACGTGCAACCGGCATCAACTTGACATAGAGGTTATGTTCGCTGAGTTTGTGTTGGCCGGGAATAGGCCGCGGTTGGATATCGGTACAGCATACTGCGGATGCGCCCCAATAGCCAACCATGGAAATTGACGACTTAGCAGTGGTTTTTCGCAAATTTTAATGGAAGATTTATAAAGTCTATTTATTCACGAATACCACAAGCCACGAATTATTGTGGAAATCGTGAAAATAACAGAGTCATAAGCTTAACAACGTTACGCCAATTCTTAACGAACTGGCTAAAAGATATGCGCCGATCCTCTGAGCGGCGTCTGCAGTGCACAATATCTTTAAAAAACGTCAACAAAAAAATTAATGACTATTTTTATTATTGGCCTATGCAGACATAAAGAATTGCAAAAATGGTAGCACTAGTGCTTTATTTATTTCATATTCATAATTTCTTAATTTTAGTCAATATTTGTATCAGTGGTTGGAGACTAGTACATGGTTGGGTACCGGGGCTTTTACCTTACGTACTTACTGTTGTTTCGTACACCAGTGAATCTCGGAAATGCGTACAATTAAAATGATACTTAAATTAATAGAAAGTAAAGGTATGTAAAGGTAGGATAGGGATAGGTTACAAAAATGTAGCATAAAAAATACACGTTGTTTTGTTCAATTATTAAACATTTATTTATTTTTCTTAAAATGAAATTATATTTTTTAAATAAAAATGCCATCACCACTTTTCGTCCTGATTTCGGACGTCATTAAAGAGGAGGTTATGTCACGTGGCAAATAGGGCAGGTTACGCACCGATTTATAACGACGACGATATGTGACGATTTTCTTATAGTATACACGAAGAATACATAGATAATATGTCTTTAAAAAAGACGTGCACTTGGTTTTTCGTGTTCACAATTCCTTGTTAATTGCACTACACTTAGTGATACCGCACGAGGTTAAAATTCTCGCTTCCTCGTTTGACAGAGCTCAATCAAGATACTTTCTTGAATCGTATATATTGCGTTTACCTTTTGTTAAAATCGCCTTGCCTCGTCTCGAGAATTGACTCGAGGTTCGTCTCATAGTCGATTGTATTGCGTGTCTATTATATTGCTGATGTATACAATATATAAACAAGCTTGCAAAGAATCAAAGTTTATTTTTATTTGAAATTGAGGTTTCTGAAAGGAGTTGCTCGCGTTTGTCGCACTGAGTTCTTCAAAATGTTGAGGATGTCCTTTTTGCACATGATCTCTCACTGCAGTCGTGTTGCTGTTCTTCATTTCGATTATTTTTTGAGCCTTTGATTCTTCGAAGCACATTTTGCAAACAGTTTTTTTCCGAGTTTTGATTCAAATAAAAATCATAATTTTACTTTTTTTTCGCTTTTGAGTGCCGTCTATGTGTTTCTTGTTTCCCTTCATTATCGAATTTCTCAAATAATTTTGTATCGTATCGATACTGTCAAATTCTCGTGATGTCACCCAAGATCTCGACATATTTTACGATGCAATCTGAATATCTCGTATTTCGTGATTGCATTCACACATATCGAGATAGATTGAAGTTTAATTGTTCAATACGAGGTTTATTGACTTCATGCGCCTCGACTTGTCTCGACTTTCTTGAGGGCATCACTAACTACACTACCGAGAACAATGAGCGCCTAACGCCGCTGACGATGTAAACACACTCAGCCGCCGCCAAACGTATAGCGGTCACGGCACATTTTTGGGTATAATGAATAGGCTGTTAAGAACTACAGCCTGTATTTGGGGAATGAATCCCAGACGCACGGTCTTAGTAGTTGCAACGTTGAGGATATCAGAATTTGCTATTTTGTATATGTCAAGTGTTCGTATTTCTTTCAGGACCGATCGCGTAACTATAGATTCTATTAATAAATTAAGAGATGAATTTCTTCATATATTGCGAATCGTAATCACTGTCTGCTGGAAGTCACGACTATTGTCAAGCTTTAAAATGTCTTCGAGACACTTTTTCGTATACATCCTTACAAACTTTGGATTATTTACAGTACAGTTTGAAAACCGAAACATAGTAACGATTCTTGTACGATGTGCAGCACACAGTAAAACACGATACAGTACTCTATAGGAAAATATAGAAATAGACGCCAGAAGCGCTGAATAAACCGAGTTAATACTAAATCGGGTAATGATTACCAGACTCTTCTCTCCGTGTAGGTTTGAGTAACGTGCTATTTATATTACGCTGTTTATTATTGAATTGCGATTTATTAACTTATTGTCTAGCACAACAAATTTCGCAATACAAAAAAATTCATAATTTCAATACATATATTTTTAATGCCCATCATACTCTAATTATTTCGATTTAGAGTTAACTGTAGGCACGATTATATGACCCTGAAGATATCTGCATTTCAGAAATAAAATGTTTGGCACGTCGTAACTCCCTCAATTTTCGTCGTACGAACTTCTGCGGGGGTACATTTTGTTCGTCTTGAAATTCTCTAGAGGCGACTATTTTTAGATTTTTTTTATCGATCTTTTTTCCGACGCTGCATACAAAATAATAATGGCAAACATTTGGCACGCTGTAACTCCCTTAATTTTCGTCGTACGAAGATCCGCGGGGGTGCATTTTGTTCGTCTTTAAATTCTCTAGGGGCGACTATTTTTAGATTTTTTTTATCGATCTTATTTTTGGCACTACAAGGAAGAACCACAAAAATATTTGGCACGCTGTAGCTCCCTTAATTTTCGTCGTACGAGGATCCGCGGGGGTGCATTTTGTTCGTTTTGAAATTCTCTAGAGGCGACTATTTTTAGATTTTTTTTATTGATTTTTTTCCGACTTTTTTCCGACGCTGCATTCAATCCATACAAAATAATGATAACAAACATTTGGCACGCTGTAACTCGCTTAATTTTCGTCGTACGAAGATCCGCGGGGGTGCATTTTGTTCGTCTTGAAATTTTCTAGGGGCGACTTTTTTTAGATTTTTTTTATCGATCTTATTTTTAGCACTACAAGGAAGAACCAAAAAAATATTTGGCACGCTGTAGCTACCTTAATTTTCTTCGTACGAGAATCCGCGGGGGTGCATTTTGTTGGTTTTGAAATTCTCTAGGGGCGACCATTTTTAGATTTTTTTTATCGATTTTTTTCCGACTTTTTTTCGATGCGGCATACAAAACATACAAAATAATGATGACAAACATTTGGCATGCTGTAACGCCCTTATTTTTCGTCGTACGAAGATCCCCAGGTACTTTTAATCTAATAGTGTGGAGGATTTTCCCTCCGAGCGCAATACAGCCGTCTAAGACTCGTCAGTTAGAAAATCGGGTATTCTCGTGCAACGTAATACGATCAGCTCTAACACTCTAAGTCTTTACAACGATGCGAATGAAAAGTTGAAAAAAAATTTATCGTGAGGAATGTCGTTTTTTTTTGCCGCGACGCACGATAGCGTCAATGTACATGTGACTTAGTACATCAGAGGGAAGACTCCTCTGACTTTGAATGCACGCATGCATTTTTGTATTGACCAATGTTTAATACTCGAGGCTCCCATACAAACATAAGACAATCTAAAAATAGCTCCCATAAGGTAAGACAATCTAAAAATAGTCGCCCCTAGAGAATTTAAAGACGAACAAAATGCACCCCCGCGGATCTTCGTACGACGAAAAATAAGGGCGTTACGGCATGCCAAATGTTTGTCATCATTATTTTGTATGTTTTGTATGCCGCGTCGAAAAAAAGTCGGAAAAAAATCGATTTAAAAAATCTAAAAATGGTCGCCCCTAGAGAATTTCAAAACCAACAAAATGCACCCCCGCGGATCTTCGTACGACAAAAATTAAGGGAGCTACAGCGTGCCAAATATTTTTATGGTTCTTCCTTGTAGTGCCAAAAATAAGATCGATAAAAAAAATCTAAAAATAGTCGCCCCTAGAGAATTTAAAGACGAACAAAATGCACCCCCGCGGATCTTCGTACGACGAAAAATAAGGGCGTTACAGCATGCCAAATGTTTGTCATCATTATTTTGTATGTTTTGTATGCCGCATCGAAAAAAAGTCGGAAAAAAATCGATAAAAAAAATCTAAAAATGGTCGCCCCTAGAGAATTTCAAAACCAACAAAATGCACCCCCGCGGATTCTCGTACGAAGAAAATTAAGGTAGCTACAGCGTGCCAAATATTTTTTTGGTTCTTCCTTGTAGTGCTAAAAATAAGATCGATAAAAAAAATCTAAAAAAAGTCGCCCCTAGAAAATTTCAAGACGAACAAAATGCACCCCCGCGGATCTTCGTACGACGAAAATTAAGCGAGTTACAGCGTGCCAAATGTTTATTATCATTATTTTGTATGGATTGAATGCAGCGTCGGAAAAAAGTCGGAAAAAAATCAATAAAAAAAATCTAAAAATAGTCGCCTCTAGAGAATTTCAAAACGAACAAAATGCACCCCCGCGGATCCTCGTACGACGAAAATTAAGGGAGCTACAGCGTGCCAAATATTTTTGTGGTTCTTCCTTGTAGTGCCAAAAATAAGATCGATAAAAAAAATCTAAAAATAGTCGCCCCTAGAGAATTTAAAGACGAACAAAATGCACCCCCGCGGATCTTCGTACGACGAAAATTAAGGGAGTTACAGCGTGCCAAATGTTTGCCATTATTATTTTGTATGCAGCGTCGGAAAAAAGATCGATAAAAAAAATCTAAAAATAGTCGCCTCTAGAGAATTTCAAGACGAACAAAATGTACCCCCGCAGAAGTTCGTACGACGAAAATTGAGGGAGTTACGACGTGCCAAACATTTTATTTCTGAAATGCAGATATCTTCAGGGTCATCACGATTATGGCGTTATTTATCCAGAATAAGAAAATTTTTCATTTCTCATTATTATTGAAATCAAAATTAACATGATCGAAATATTTATTTTCAAAATACGTTCTCTTCGCCTTGTAGTAATAAATTGAAAAATAAACTTTAAATTGAATTTGAAAATACATTATTTTTCCGACTTTAAGTGTGTTACAGAGAGCGCAAAGAAATGCAATTATTTGTGCTTGGGTTGATGATTGAAAATAAAAAATGATAAAACTTGTCGAATTTTTTGTTGTTGCGTGTAGCATGAACGAACCCTTAAAATATCGAAGTAGAAAGTGCTATGTCTATATGCATGCACTAAACATGGGATAAGTAGGTAGGGACGTTATATGACCTGACGATCACCTACAACGTAGTTGGAGTTTTACGAGCGAGAAGCGTCGCGTGCATGCGTCTCCCCGTTCTTTTGGTACGTCATTGCCAAGTCGGGGTAGTTCAGCGTGTCGACAGGAGCGCGACGCCCGCACTCCCAGCACGAACTCGACAACATAGTATGTAACTTTGTATTCAGCTTGAAGGAACCAAGAGTATACTTTAGGCGTTAACCCCCTCTGTGCCGAGGGCAACGCTTCGGGACGAAGTATTGCCGTAGAAAGTCCGGCTTACATAGTAAAGGAAAACAAATTTAATCCAGCAATTAAATTTCGTCAGGCTGTACGGAATTTGAATCTAACGATAAACTACACTTTTCTGCAAAATATTCGTAATTTGCAATAAAATTCCTTTTTGCTAGATTAAAATATTACTCGAGGGATTATTTTGCTATGATTTCCTACTTATATCGTAGCTTTTTGCTTCCTCATAGAGAGTTTTGTTTTCATGAAAAAAAAATGTTCGAGATTTTTATGTCACTTTTTATACACTTAGAATTGTCTAAAACGTCCATAAAAGTGATCTAGAAAAAATGTCCGTATGTGCGTGTGCGCGTGTGTGCGTGTGTGTGTGTGTGTGTGTGTGTGTGTGTGTGTGTGTGTGTGTGTGTGTGTGTGTGTGTGTGTGTGTGTGTGTGTGTGTGTGTGTGTGTGTGTGTGTGTGTGTGTGTGTGTGTGTGTGTGTGTGTGTGTGTGTGTGTGTGTGTGTGTGTGTGTGTGTGTGTGTGTGTGTGTGTGTGTGTGTGTGTGTGTGTGTGTGTGTGTGTGTGTGTGTGTGTGTGTGTGTGTGTGTGTGTGTGTGTGTGTGTGTGTGTGTGTGTGTGTGTGTGTGTGTGTGTGTGTGTGTGTGTGTGTGTGTGTGTGTGTGTGTGTGTGTGTGTGTGTGTGTGTGTGTGTGTGTGTGTGTGTGTGTGTGTGTGTGTGTGTGTGTGTGTGTGTGTGTGTGTGTGTGTGTGTGTGTGTGTGTGTGTGTGTGTGTGTGTGTGTGTGTGTGTGTGTGTGTGTGTGTGTGTGTGTGTGTGTGTGTGTGTGTGTGTGTGTGTGTGTGTGTGTGTGTGTGTGTGTGTGTGTGTGTGTGTGTGTGTGTGTGTGTGTGTGTGTGCGTGCGTGCGTGCGTGCGTGCGTGCGTGCGTGTGTGTGTGTGTGTGTGTGTGTGTGTGTGTGTGTGTGTGTGTGTGTGTGTGTGTGTGTGTGTGTGTGTGTGTGTGTGTGTGTGTGTGTGTGTGTGTGTGTGTGTGTGTGTGTGTGTGTGTGTGTGTGTGTGTGTGTGTGTGTGTGTGTGTGTGTGTGTGTGTGTGTGTGTGTGTGTGTGTGTGTGTGTGTGTGTGTGTGTGTGTGTGTGTGTGTGTGTGTGTGTGTGTGTGTGTGTGTGTGTGTGTGTGTGTGTGTGTGTGTGTGTGTGTGTGTGTGTGTGTGTGTGTGTGTGTGTGTGTGTGTGTGTGTGTGTGTGTGTGTGTGTGTGTGTGTGTGTGTGTGTGTGTGTGTGTGTGTATACAACTCCGAAAATTCGAACGCCGATAACTCAAGAACCGTTTTGTATATCGAGCTCAAATTTGGCACACAAGTGTAGCAGTAGACCCTCTTCAACTGTAGCAATTTTCGACAAAATGTGTGCGAAAATTTCGATTTTATGCCGTTTTGAATTTTTTGAAAAAAGGGAGGTGCGCGCTCTAATTTTCGTAAAATTTAGTCTATTTTGCTAGATACTTGGTTATAAGAGCAGGTGCACTCAATGTTGTTTGGTATTGAATTTTGCTCGAATCGGTAAAGTGGTTCAAATTTTATGGAATTTTGAATTTTTAAAAAAATTGACATTATCGCTCTATTGTAACTTTTGCAAAACTTGAGATAGCGAGCTCAAATTTTGTATATAAATGAAACAATATTAAGCCATTATATATGTATTATTTAGTGACCAACGGTATGAAATTTTTGATTTCATGGAATGTTGGATTATTTAAAAAAATATACGTTATCACATTCACTTTTGGAAATGCTCTAATAATAACGAAATAGAAAAAGCGAATTCACAACATGTTTATTTATGTCTAATTAAAACAAGGATGCAAAGTAGAACCTTGCACATTGCTTCCTCATTATTTTTTGTTTTTTTACAAGGCTTCCTCTATGAGGAAGCCAAAATTGAATAACGTACTTCTTCATAGAAGTAGCTTTGTAATTTATTTTCGAGTTACTAATGTGCATTTAGCAAGATATCTTAAAATGAATTTTACTGACTCAGCCAATCGTAGTCTCATTCGAATGTACAAAATGCGAGCACTTAATTTCTGATTCGCCTGTATTAATAAATAATCATATAATATTAAGCATCGATTATTGATTTTGAACATTACAAATTAACTGGCAACCTCGGAAAATAAACAGCTTATAATGTGATGTGCACTAAATATGTGATTCATCTGTATTCAATAATAATAACTTAATGTTAAGTATGGATTATCGATTTTGAACTTTATACATTAACTAGCAAACTCGGGAAATAAAAAGTTCATGCCAAGCGAACAATGGCTAATTGTAAAGGGTCGGTCTATTTTTACGATGTGCAAATAGCTTTTAATGTGCGTTTAATACTCTCCAGGACATGAAAATTTTAACAAGTGCAATAAACAAGTTTTTTTACATCAATCGTATGAGTTAAGGATTCTATCGTGCTTTTGCCTTTTAGACGTATCGATTCAACTTCCACGAGGACAATATTCTTATTTTCATATCCCAAATAAAGTTTAATATGAGAAATAGTTCCAATTCTCCTCCACTACCACCATTATTACACCCATTGAACGTCATATTCTCCATCAATTTTGGCTACTATTTCGCAAAACTTTATTCCCTTTTCAGAAATTACCAAAATTATAGGGGAGATGGGGGCAAAACGGGCATCGTTTCAACTTTCTCGAACACGACTTTTTTCAATTTCCTGACATTTCTTACTTGAAAATTTCGGAAAATAATTGATGATGTCAATAAAACAGGCAGGGAGGCAAAACAGGCATCGCGGCTAAATATAAGTATCGGGGTCAAAATTGGCACCAAATCATAAAATGAGAATTTCGTTCTAATTGATTTCTTTATGATATATCGACTTTTTTTTCAAAGAATTAATTTGATTATAAATTTTTTGAAAAATTCATTTGACTATATTTTTTTTCTTCGCTCAACAAAGTATCGAAAAAAAGTTCTGAACGGATGGTTAAAAAAAATCTGATCTGATGAAGATTATCAATTTTTTTTCATCACCAATTTGACGTATTTTCCGCACTTACCCTATCTAAGGAACGTTAAAAACTGAGACAAAACGTTTTTACGAAAGTTCACACGGTGCCCCTTTTGACCCTAATCCCGATTTTTAATGGAGCTGCCCGTTTTACCCCCATGCCCGTTTTGCCCCCATCTCCCCTACTTTATAAAAAATATTTTTTTTATATATAGTTCTTTAGAAATTTATTTTATTATTTTATTAGTTCATATTGGCTATAGAAAATATATGAAGATTCTATATGTCCACTTTCGTATATAGGTTCTATACAAACCTTTATATATCAATTTAATATAAACTTTTGTATATTTAACTGAATATCGTGATATCCGAGGGCTGAAGGGCTCCGGTCGATGGCCCTTTGACAATTTCTATGTTAATATTTAAGATATATGTTAATGTGTAAAAAAAAAAAAAGTGTAAATTGTCAACAAATCACTTTTACTACTACTACTATAATCTTTATGTAATATTTTCACTTGGGTTACACCCATTGAACGTCATATTCTCCACCAATTTTGGCTACTATTTCGCAAAACTTTATTCCCTTTTCAGAAATTACCAAAATTATAGGGGAGATGGGGGCAAAACGGGCATCGTTTCAACTTTCTCGAACACGACTTATTTCAATTTCCTGACATTTCTTACTTGAAAATTTCGGAAAATAATTGATGATGTCAATAAAACAGGCAGGGAGGCAAAACAGGCATCTCGGCTAAATATAAATATCGGGGTCAAAATTGGCACCAAATCATAAAATGAGAATTTCGTTCTAATTGATTTCTTTATGATATACCGACTTTTTTTTCAAAGAATTAATTTGATTATAAATTTTTTGAAAAATTCATTTGACTATATTTTTTTTCTTTGCTCAACAAAGTATCGAAAAAAAGTTCTGAACGGATGGTTACAAAAAATCTGATCTGATGAAGATTATCAATTTTTTTTCATCACCAATTTTACGTATTTTCCGCACTTACCCTATCTAAGGAACGTAAAAAACTGAGACAAATCGTTTTTACGAAAGTTGACACGGTGCCTGTTTTGCCCCCAATGCCGATTTTTAATGGAGCTGCCCGTTTTACCCCCATGCCCGTTTTGCCCCCATCTCCCCTACTTTATAAAAAATATTTTTTTTATATATAGTTCTTTAGAAAGTTATTTTATTATTTTATTAGTTCATATTGGCTATAGAAAATATATGAAGATTCTATATGTCCACTTTCGTATATAGGTTCTATACAAATCTTTATATATCAATTTAATATAATCTTTTGTATATTTAACTGAATATCGTGATATCCGAGGGCTGAAGGGCTCCGGTCGATGGCCCTTTGACAATTTCTATGTTAATATTTAAGATATATGTTAATGTGTAAAAAAAAAAAAAAAAAGTGTAAATTGTCAACAAATCACTCTTACTACTACTACTATAATCTTTATGTAATATTTTCACTTGGGTTACACCCATTGAACGTCATATTCTCCACCAATTTTGGCTACTATTTCGCAAAACTTTATTCCCTTTTCAGAAATTACCAAAATTATAGGGGAGATGGGGGCAAAACGGGCATCGTTTCTACTTTCTCGAACACGACTTTTTTCAATTTCCTGACATTTCTTACTTGAAAATTTCGGAAAATAATTGATGATGTCAATAAAACAGGCAGGGAGGCAAAGCAGGCATCGCGGCTAAATATAAGTATCGGGGTCAAAATTGGCACCAAATCATAAAATGAGAATTTCGTTCTAATTGATTTCTTTATGATATACCGACTTTTTTTTCAAATAATTAATTTGATTATAAATTTTTTGAAAAATTCATTTGACTATATTTTTTTTCTTTGCTCAACAAAGTATCGAAAAAAAGTTCTGAACGGATGGTTAAAAAAATTCTGATCTGATGAAGATTATCAATTTTTTTTTCATCACCAATTTTACGTATTTTCCGCACTTTCCCTATCTAAGGAACGTAAAAAACTGAGACAAATCGTTTTTACGAAAGTTGACACGGTGCCCGTTTTGACCCCAATCTCGATTTTTAATGGAGCTGCCCGTTTTACCCCCATGCCCGTTTTGCCCCCATCTCCCCTACTTTATAAAAAATATTTTTTTTATATATAGTTCTTTAAAAATTTATTTTATTATTTTATTAGTTCATATTGGCTATGAACTAATAAAATAATGGAGCTGCCCGTTTTACCCCCATGCCCGTTTTGCCCCCATCTCCCCTACTTTATAAAAAATATTTTTTTTATATATAGTTCTTTAGAAATTTATTTTATTATTCTATTAGTTCATATTGGCTATAGAAAATATATGAAGATTCTATATGTCCACTTTCGTATATAGGTTCTATACAAACCTTTATATATCAATTTAATATAATCTTTTGTATATTTAACTGAATATCATGATATCCGAGGGCTGAAGGGCTCCGGTCGATGGCCCTTTGACAATTTCTATGTTAATATTTAAGATATATGTTAATGTGTAAAAAAAAAAAAAAAAAAAAAAAGAAAAAAAAACTAAACTTTTACTACTACTACTATAATCTTTATGTAATATTTTCACTTGGATTACACCCATTGAACGTTATATTCTCCACCAATTTTGGCTACTATTTCGCAAAACTTTATTCCCTTTTCAGAAATTACCAAAATTATATAGAATACGTAGGTAAACCCAAAATATCCTCAATCATAATAGTGTTACTTGGAGTCATTAGCTCAAAGTGGAATCACTCTACAGAGTCAACCGAACTCATGTGAAATTTCAGTTATTAAAGCTTCCGTTGGTTTTTCGAGTCCCATGGGCGAAGGTAGAGTTACAATGCATTCGGCGATGGATCGAGTGCAAAAGAGCGAAAGAGTTGAGACAAGTGCATGGAATATATATATATATATTTATATATATAGCACAGAAATGCAGGGACTTTTAGTACCCTCTCTGCTATTGTTGTATATGCAATGCGTAGGTATATATAGTGTGGGAAGCGTGCGGAGTGAGCCGGGCAGGGAAATTGTGTAATTTATTCAGTGAGCTGGGAGAGATCGCGCTCGTCGACCGCTTGCCGCATGCATATACGCTCTGGAGCTCGGGCCAGCGATGTACGGAAAGGGTGGCATTTATTCCGGAAATAAAACCTCTGTCGCACGAAAGCCTCTTGTATGCATCGCGCGCCGAGCACCGAAGAAGAGAATGTCAACGATATACCCTCAGAAAGAGAGCGAGGCGAAAAAGAAAAAAAAAAAAAAAAAGAAAAGATACAAAAAATGAGTGTGAGGACAAGATGAAAAATAAATGAAGGCAGAAGAATGAAATGGAGATCCGTGAGACCAGCGCTATGTATTAACGTCCTGGAATACGATGCTTTTACTCTGAATTTTATACTCCCCGGTTGTGGACATTATCTGGGCAATAGAAATTACAATATGACAGCCGCAAGAACTTCTGGATTGTTTGCACATTCGTGTCATACATTTTTAGTAAACCGATACGAATTTTTTCAAATGGGAAAATTAATATAGAACCGTAGATGGTTTATTGAGCGTATTAGAGCGGGTTTCATATGAGATAAAGCGCTTTACTCTGGTTAAATTGGCTGCATTTTTTCAAGTTTTTTTTTTCGTTCATTATTTCGGTGCTTTTATTGAGTATTGTGGAGGTTAGTTTGCACAACGCATGTTTAAATAAGTGCTCTGGATAATTAAATACGTTTCGTGATGTATTGTAGACAATAAATTGATATATAATAATGTTCGATACGATTTTTTTTTCATCGATATTGGTTCAAAATAATTCGCAATGAAGAATGAAACAAAACCGTCTGCTTTTGACCTACATTAAGGTAGTTATGTCGGAAAGGTAATGTTCACTGCAGTGCTTGAATTTTTTATATATTTTACTTAAAGTATTCAATTTCACATATACAAAATGTCAACCCAATGGGCACACTTGTCACAATGATGTCCTAAAGGTGTCTTTTGGACATCACATGTTACAATGATGTCCTAAAGGTGTCTTTTGGACATCACATGTTACAATGATGTCCTAAAGACGTCTATAGGACATCATTGTAACAAGTGTGCCCATTGGGAAGTTGCGTCACGGACGTATTGGAACAAGTGAATTAATGTTAAAAGTGGAGTTTCATGTACAGAGTGAGAAAGACGCTACTTTTCCCGTAATATCTCGGGTGCAAAATACAAATTTTAATGCAATTTTATTTAAATAATTATAGCGTCACACTTGCTCCAGTAATTTTGACTAAATAGTAATTGGGCGCCAATTAGTTTTACGAAACTAACAAAATGTCATTATTTAATAAATATTAATTCGACTACTCGCAATTTCGTCGATCATTAATGATCAAAGGGTCCGATTGGATGACCGGACGCAAGAATAATGTTGCAAGGGTAAGCAGATGTAAGAAAGATTACAGCGAAAACAGATAAATCAAAGACGACTTGCGTTAGTGATAATTTATTGTAGACTTTGTTGTCGAGCCACAGAGCCCGCGCAAAAAGAAAAGTATTAAAACAGTATTAAAAACAGTATTAAAAGTATAATATCTCAAGTATGATCTATTGGACTGAATTAATACTAAAAAGTATTATACCGTATTATTAGTTTTCAGGGTCCGGATTGATATTTCCATGGTTTTCAGTGTCCAGGTCGATATTTCCATCGCTTTCGATGTCCAGGTCGACCGACCCATAGTTTTAGTTGTCTAGATTGATTGCTCCACAGTTTTAGGTGTCCAGGTTGATATCTTCATAGTTTTCGGTATCCAGGTTGATATCTTCATAGTTCTCGGAGTCCAGATAAATCGAATCATAATGTTTGTTGTAAAAATTATATTCGTTTACAGTTTTTGAGCTGTAGGTTAATCGCACCTCAATTTTCAGTATCCAGTCCGGTCTAGATACTTAAAAAACAAGTGGGAGTATAACTAGACATCGAAAACTATGAAAAAATCGATCTGATCACTGAAAACTATGACAAAATTGACCTGGACACCAAAAGCTATAGAGATATCCACCTGGACATCAAAAACCATGGAAATATCGACCTGGATACCAAAAATCATGGAGATATCGATCTGGATACCGAAAACCGTGGACATATCGAGCCGGACCCTTAAAACTAATAATACGGTCTAATACTTTCTAGTATTAATTCAGTCCAATAGATCATACTTGAGATATCATACTTTTGATACTTTTTTTCATACTGTTTTAATACTTTCCTTTTTGCGCGGGAGTTCACTCGACGATTTACTATGTATCAGACGAAATCCTCCACACGGGTTGACGATACGATTTACATTGTGTAAATCGTATCGTCAATTTCTCGCGTCCATTCAAGATTGTTCAGCACTTCTCGTAATATATTCGATACCTAGCTTCAGTCAGTAAATGAAGGTTATGTTGTACAATAGAAATGTACCGATTTTTTAATTTCTTGGTTATGGTCGAACAGCTGATTGCTTGCATCGCTGCTACGATGCAGCACAATTTTATGTCAAAGCCAATAGCAATCAAGACGAAAATCAAATCAAATCAGTTTTATAAGTGATGTCTCATGAATTGTATACGTAAAAAGAGTTACAGAATGTTATTGGGTATACCTTGTCAATGCATTACACTTTTTTTTAAACACTTAAAAATTATCAATGAAATTAATCACAAATAATATAGTCGCTAGAGTCTGACTCCGGCGTACCGAAAAGCTACTTTAAGAGGCAGTGGTACTTCCCCCACCATACCTCAAAATTTCGAAAGCTGTTTTCTCTCAACAAACAACACAAATTGGACTTGCATTTTGAGGGAATACGCGGAAGTATCGTAGAATTGGGCTAAGCTTCTGGCTCCTCAGTCGATTCAGTCGTTTTTTGTGAGAATTAAAAGAAAAATAGTGCGAGAGAGACAGACCTATAGGCGTTTAACATTGAGCGAAGAAATTCTCACCGGTGTATCATTGTCTCTTAATCGCGTTGTTGAATAAGCAGGATTTGTATAAACATAAAAGTATGCAAGCGTTACAATTATTTATTTTTTTTATGTTGCATTTCCCCCCGTATGCAGGCATTAAGCCTATTACAGAGTCGGCCCGGATCAGTAGCCAGTCCCCCCTGGGGACCTGGTCCGGATCAGTAACCAGGCCCCCATGCGATCGCATCCGACTTCCCCCTGTATATCGCATTCGCCATAGCATTTCTGCTACGGGCATAGGAAAACTGCGGAAAACCTATGCCGATATAGCCGATCTCGATTTCGCCTCCCGGCACCGCAGCTACGTCACGTTTTGTCGAGAACGTAAACACGGACTACAGTTACAAATGTTTTATATTGATGTTATTTTATAAAGAATAAAATTACTGAAGAGGACCCTGATAAGGGCCAAAACGTTTCAAAAGAAGAAAAAGGTCTTCATAACCCCTCTTGGTCATTAATAGCCAATAAACCTCCCACAAATTTATTAAAAATGGCGGCCACAGTACAAACAACAATTAATCACGTAGCGTCCAAAAATCCGATTGCTACAAAAATCTCCGCATCTTCACTGACACATCAAACAGTAACCTAACCTCCAAATTACTATCTATCATACAAACCCGATAAAATAATCAGAGTATCATCGTCGAATCGATAGTACGGTTATCGACTATCATTCGCCATCAACTGCAGGACGATTCAAGTCTCTCTCATTCCAAAGCTTAACCTGATGACGCGACGACGTGCTGTGAGAAAAGAACATCCGCTTACGAGCAAGTTACGACTTTACCAAGAGTCCCCCAGTTCTCTGTGGAAAGGGGCATCTTCGAGCAAAGGAAGGCGAACGAAGTGCGGGCCAGAGGCGCTGTAGTTCGAGCTGAGTTCCGTCGCTCACTCTGTATACCCATACACACACACACACACATACATATCCATACGTATATACTGTATACTACGTAGGATGTATACTGAGCGCTGTATTATACTGTAGAAGCACTGCGAACGTGTATAGCAGTTGGAAGAGCAACGAAGCCAGGTCCGCTTCTCCTGGAGAGGTACGTGCTCGGTCGGTCGGTCGGTCACTGAACCGCCACCAGCGCCGTCGCTTCCACCTCACAGTCTCAACCATCTCAGTCTCCATCGCCACCGCCTTGCCATTCCATCCTGTGCTGCCAGCCGAGATCGAGGCAAAGTACCGTTACGATCCGTCGCTACGGTCTACCTGGAAAGCTGCGAGACACTATAGTGCTGTATAGTATATTTGTGTGTGTGTGTGTGTGTGTGTGTGTGTGTTTGTATATATGTATATATATAGCTTGCTGAGATAGCTGTATACGCAAGAGGGCGTAACAAAGAAGGGGCAATAGTGCGAAGGAAGAGAGTACGAGAACGAAAAAGAATCTGTTGGTCGAGTCCGATACTCCGTCGGCACGATATTCGTTTCCATTGCTACAACTAGAAGCATTGTGTACGTACCACGTGTATACAACTCTCGTGCACGCACGTACTGCGGATTCGGGAAATTTCTGGTTGCCACGCGATATTCTATCTCGAAAATGCTCTTCCTGTGTTTCCAATAGTAATATGACTTTTCCCCGCATATGTGCGATAAGGATATACGTGCTTTACGGATTCGGGTGTGTTCATCACGTATTGCTGTGTTTTAAAGTTGATTGCCAATTCGTTTGGGATTCTCAATTACATTGTTCATATTGTTTGGATTTTTATGCATTGATAGGGTTATCGTTATGACTGGTACGCGATGGGGTATCTTTGTATCTATATCGGTTATAACTGTATCTAATCATGGCTTCGCCTGAATTGAAACGTTTTCATAGTCTAATATAATGCAACTCCATACAATTTCGATAACAGCAGCTTGCAAATCATTTTTTTTTGTTTGTGTTATGAAGTTTATATTCAACTGCAAATTGAAACGATAAAAGTCGAATTTCTTATGGGGTTTCTTCTCGAAATTCGCCTCCGTGTTTGATTTTGAATTCCCACGAATCAGGTTTTACGTCGAGATAGATGACGGTTAACATTTTTTTTTAAGTGGCTTCTTAATAAAATTATTTTTTTGTTTATCACGTATCGCCGTTTTTCAAAGCTGTTTGCCAATTTGTTTGGGACTCTCAATTACATTATTCATATTGTTTCCTTTTTTATCCATTTATAGGGTTATCGTTATGACTGGTACGCGATCGGGTATCTTTGTATCTCCAACGGTTATAACTCTATCTAATCATGGCTTCGCCTGAATTGAAACGTTTTCATAGCCTAATATAATGCAACTCCATACAATTTCGATAACAGCAGCTTGCAAATCATTTTTTTTGTTTGTGTTATGAAGTTTATATTCAACTGCAAATTGAAACGATAAAAGTCGAATTTCTTATGGAGTTTCTTCTCGAAATTCGCCGCCATTTTCGATTTTGAATTCCCACGAATCAGGTTTTACGTCGAGATAGATGACGGTTAACATTTTTTTTAAGTGGCTTCTTAATTAAATTATCTTTTTGTTTACCACGTATTCGTTTGAGATTCTCAATTACATTATTCATATTGTTTCCATTTTTATCCATGGGTTATAGTTACGACTAGTACGCAAAGGGGTATCTTTATATCTTTATCGGTTATAACTCTATGTAATCACTATTATACCTGAATCGAAGCGTTTTCATACTCTACAATAATGCAACTCTATCCGATTTCGCTAACGGCAGCTCACAACTTTTTTTTCGTCATATGCAGTTTATATTCAACTGCAAATTGAAACGATAAAAGTAACATTTTTTATGGTGTTTCTTCGCTATTTTTTATCCATTGGAAATTCACTTCTATGTTCGATTCTGACTTCCTCACGAAGGAGGTTTTACATCGAGGTAGATGGTTAACATTTTTTAAGTGTCTTCATAGTCAACTTTTTTTTGTTTATCACATTTTACAGTGTTTCAAAGCTGATTGCCAATTTATTTGGGGTTCTCAATTGAATTGATCATATTGTTTGCATTTTTATGCATTGATAGTGTTATTTCGTTTATATCTTTATATCTCTATCGATTGTAACTCTACATGAATAGAAGCATTTTCATACTATACCACAATTCAACTTAACTATACAACGAAAAATAGAAGAGGTTAAAAATCTTGCTCTATATTTAAAGGACATATGAAAAATGCGAGCGTTTATATTATCATTATAAGTACCATCGAATATCATTATTATACCATCGAATCTTTTTTTCACAAGTTCACCGAACTAATTATGGTTTTAATGAGCCGCTAACTCGAATTTTTCGGGATGGAAATACTGCCTCAGTGTGGTTAGATTTTTTCATATCTCCTTCGTCTATATTTTTGCGCGCCCTAAACCAATATATATCCCTTATTGATGTTCCGTAAGTTAGGTAATTTTTTTTTTCATTGTATAGAGTTTAAAGTATGTAAATGTAAATTGTAATAAGTGTATATGATTGTTTTGCCATTCTTGTCATTGTGAATAAATAAAAAAATAAAAACATGTTTCTATTTAAATAAACCAATAGTACATTACGATACGAGTGCGATGAAACTTTTTCGCGACGAGTGTGAGTTTGCAGCACGAGCCGAAGGCTAGTGTTGTAATCACACGAGATCAGAAAAAGTTTCTCGCACGAGTATCGTATACAATTTTATGCCACTAGTGGGAGAAGTGCTTATTTCACGCACGCAAGCGAAGCGAAGCGTGCGTGAAGTAGGCACTTCTCGCACGCTGTGGTATAAATTATATTACGTAGATATAAGTCTCAAAAGCGAGTGATTATTATAATCCAATTTGTAATAGGAAAATTCCCTGAAAGCAAATAAACACATTTTCTATTCTATTCTATTCTATTGAAGTTCAACTATAATTCTGCCTTGTAAAAATAGTATTATCTACTATAAATCTAGAGAATTCATTAGCAATAGCCTGAAAATTATTTTTATGTCCTCTTTAGTATCCAAATAATACTTAAGTCGGGTGATATTTCTCGACGAATATACAAGTGTAATAGTGAAAGTAGAGTTAGGTACTTAAGTCTTTGAGCTCGTTAACGCGAAGCTGTCGCACATGTGAGTAAAACGAGAATCAGCAGTCTTGCAGATAGTGTAAAATCACGGTAATACCACTAACGCCATCTTCAAGCACTGAGGAAGCTCCCGTATTCGCTATGTATATACATTGTTCTTGTCGACTTTTCAAGTTTATGTACAGCTTCGGATACACGTGCACTGTACCGAGAGAATAGTGTGATATAATACCATATAACGTTGAGAAATCCCAAATGTGTTGACTGGTGTTCGCAAGATCGATCGACTTGCTCTTCACACTCGCGGTCGAGTTGGGGAGTTTCATGCTAGATTCTCTCTCGAGAAACAGTCTGTAGAGGTCGAAGGTATGGCGTCCTTCCGACCTCTGTACGTACCAGTAACTCCTCGAGAGCTTCTCGATACTCTCAAGAATAATAGAATTCATAGATATGGGCAAATAAATGCTTTTGGCTATATCTGCTATTGTTATAGCTGTTGCTATTGCACATTCTTGCCAAGGCCATGAGGTCCTTTTATCTCTATAAACTTTTATCTCTTATTGACGCGCTAATCGAAGTCAAATTATTCACATCCGATCATTGTAACCGACAATAATAGATTATGCTACAAGGGAGGAAATTGAATCTTTTTCAATTTTCAAATTACTGAATCTTTTTCAATTTCCAAATTATTGAATCTTTTTCAATTTTCAAATTACTGAATCTTATTCAATTTTCAAATTATTGAATCTTTTTCAATTTTCAAGTTATTGAATGTCTTTCAATTTTCAAATTATTGCATCTTTCTCAATTCCCAAATTATCGAATCTCTTTTAATTTTCAAATTATTGAATCTTTCTCAATTTCCAAATTATTGAATGTTTTTCAATTTTCAACTAATTGAATTTCTTTCAATTTTCAAATTATTTAATCTTTTCCAATTTTCAAGTTATTGAGTTTCTTTCAATTTCTAAATTACTGAATCTTTTTCAATTTTCAAATTATTAAACCTTTTTCAATTCTCAAGTTATTGAATCTCTTTCAATTTCCAAATTATTGAATCTTTCTCAATTTCCAAATTATTGAATCTTTTTCAATTTCAAAATTATCGAATCTCTTTCAATTTCGAAATTATTGAATCTTTCTCAATTTCAAAATTATCGAATCTCCTTCAATTTTCAAATTATTGAATCTTTTCCAATTTTCAACTAATTGAATCTTTTTCAATTTTCAAATTATTTACTCTTCTAATCGTCAAGTTATTGAATATCTTTCAATTTTCAAATTATTCAATCTTTCTCAATTTCCAAATTATTCAATTTTTTTCAATTTTCAAATTATTGAATCTTTCTCAATTTCCAAATTATTGAATGTTTTCCAGTTTTCAACTAATTGAATCTTTTTCAATTTTCAAATTATTTAATCTTTTCCAATTGTCAAGTTATTGAATTTCTTTCAATTTTCAAATTATTTAATCTTTTCCAATTTTCAAGTTATTGAGTTTCTTTCAATTTCTAAATTACTGAATCTTTTTCAATTTTCAAATTATTGAATCTTTTTCAATTTTCAAGTTATTGAATCTCATTCAATTTCCAAATTATTGAATCTTTCTCAATTTCCAAATTATTGAATCTTTCTCAATTTCAAAATTATCGAATCTCTTTCAATTTCCAAATTATTAAATCTTTCTCAATTTCAAAATTATCGAATCTCTTTCAATTTTCAAATTATTGAATCTTTTCCAATTTTCAACTAATTGAATCTTTTTCAATTTTCAAATTATTTACTCTTCTAATCGTCAAGTTATTGAATTTCTTTCAATTTTCAAATTATTCAATCTTTCTCAATTTCCAAATTATTCAATTTTTTTCAATTTTCAATTTATTTAATCTTTTCCAATTGTCAAGTTATTGAATCTCTTTCAATTTTCAAATTATTGAATCTTTTCCAATTTTCAACTAACTGAATCTTTTTCAATTTTCCAATTATTTACTCTTTTCTAATTGTCAAGTTATTGAATTTTTTTCAATTTTCAAATTATTCAATCTTTCTCAATTTCCAAATTATTCAATCTTTTTCAATTTTCAATTTATTTAATCTTTTCCAATTGTCAAGTTATTGAATCTCTTTCAATTTTTCAAATTATCGAATCCCTTCCAATTTTCAAATTATTGAATCTTTCTCAATTTCCAAATTATTCAATCTTTTCCAATTTTCAACTAATTGAATCTTTTCCAACTTCCAAATTATTGAATGTTGCAAATTTTCTGTTGGATAAAATAATTGAATCTCACTAGCGAATGTCGCTTGTTATTGTTTATCCGTCGTTAGTTGAAAATAAACCGTTGAACTGTCAATACGTGTTTAATGTACTAGCTTCATTTTAAGATCCTCGGACAATAAAAGGACTTTTAGTTCTAAAATTTTCAAATTACTGGATCTTGTCCAATGTTCAACTTATTGAATCGTCCAATTTTCCAATTATGTATTCAGGATACTATTAAACAAAAGTGTAATCGAATAAAATAAAGATTTTTGCGATAAATCATTGTCCAGTTCACAGGTTCGCCACTAGTTTCAGTTAATGATATCCTTAAGGGCGGCCCGACGTAATATAGTGTGGAGCGTATCTGATGGGCTTGAACCTTGATGCAGAGTCTGCAGCCGAGTATATAACGAGATTCTCATACTCTCCGAGGAGCCTCATGGAATGACAGAATTTACCCATTTGAAGCACGCGCAGGGCATTCAGAGGTATGGAATTCCGAGCCGGCTCCGTCGCACTACCGGAGACATCAAGAGAGAGTCAAATAGTGGTAATGCATTACCATGGTAACCGGTTTAAATATAAGGTCATTTGAAATAAGAGAACTTCAATTATGGGAACATACACATTGTACAACATTGTCACATTGACCCACATCGACGATGGAGCTATGCGAAGCAACCATCGCAACCAACAGCACTTAAGAGAAAGCGCAAGAGTTCTAACGGAGAGTAGTCGTGAATACACGGTCTTCTCGATGCGCCCACGTACTTCAGTTACGCACGTACCTAACGTATGTCTACTATGTGTATAACAGCCCGAGGGTATGGCTGTATATTCCAACAGCTCCCACTATGTCTCGAGGCTGACTTACTACTCGTCTCTCTTGCATCAACGGATCTCTCTACGCGATGCACTTGCTGCACGCTACACGCTGGGATCAATCGCAAATCCGAGCTGCATCTACTAGAGTAGGTATGTGATATATATGTATGTATGGATATATATATATATATATGCAATGCGATACGGTTATAGACAGACGATGCAAATCACTCGGTAATGAGAACTGGGATCGAGGAAAGTCGATTGTTAGCTTTGCTACTGTTTACTAGGTGAGCTAAAGTCACATAGTTATTGTCAGTTAGCACTGATGAGGTTTTTAAACACTTGAAAATTTAATTACACGGCGGGCAGAAAAAATGATGCTAATTAAATGATTCTGCAGGGAAAGAAAGAGGTAATTATAAAAACTGTTTTATCGACCCCGATAACCAATCGAAATAGTTAGAATAGCCAATCAGTGGCGGATTTAAGACTCACAGCGCCCTAGGCTAACCAATTAATGGCGCCCCAAAAACTGCCGATGGGTTTTGTTGATTTATAACACAACCTTCGCAGCTTGCTTAGATATATATATATATATATATATAAATGGTACAAACCTATAACTTCTGCAATTTTGAAAAAAATAAAAATAAATAAAAACAGAATTAAACAACTAAGAATAGAATCTTTATTGCGTGTTATAATTGATATCCACATAGTTTTTTATTCAAATCACTCATGTTCATCGTTTCATGTTTCTATTATTCACTCGTTTTAATCTGAAAAATTCGATGACGAACGACGATTGGATAACTCGACTAAATGACCGCCCTTTTTGAATTTATTTTCGATCATGTACTTATTTTGCGATGCTTTCAGTCTTTTTTCAAAATGTAAACTTTTTTTACCCAAATTTTTTTTACAGGAGGAAAAAAACGAAAAAAAAAAACAGAAAAAGCTACCTATTTTGTCAGCTCGGCGACCCTAGGCAATTGCCTACACTGCCTATTACCTAAATCCATCACTGCCAACTACTCGGTCGGTTGAAGAAACTATAATCTCGTTGGTAGAGTATCGATAGTAACAATAACCAGCAGAGATCATAACCTCAACTCACCGGTTGGTTGGCATAACGAATCATTTGGATTGGATAGCAGCCATAAGACACGGAAAAAAAAGATTAGTTGCCATAACCAAGAAATGAGTTGACACAACCAATCGATTATTCTATTTCCCTTACAACTCAAATGGTAATATCGACGATTCGAATGGTAATACCGACGATTCGAATGGTATTACCGACGATTCGAATGGTAGTCCCAACTATTCGAGTGGTAGTCCCAACGATTGGATTAGTTAACCTAACTAATCTCGCGGGAACTAATCGTGAATAGATGAGGTTACTATTCGATATGGTTGAGGCAACTAATTTTTTAGACATTGTGTACAGCAAATCGAAAACGTAGTTGCCACAACCAAACTTTTTTTTCCGTGTTGAGGTTACTATTCGATATGGTTGAGGCAACTAATTTTTTAGACATTGTGTACAGCAAATCGAAAACGTAGTTGCCACAACCAAACATTTCTTTCCGTGTAGTTGCAGGAACCAAGTTGTTGGTCATACGTACTATTTTTGCTACCAATCGAAAAAAGTTGAGACTACGATTCCGATTTAGTTTCAGTAACTAACACGCGGAATTAGTCGCGAGAACTACTTTTTTCTTTCCGTGTGACTGGAAAATTGGTATGGATTAATTTACTGACAGACCATTTGATTGACTGAAAATCGTATTGTACTTAATGCATCACAGGCAGAGATGGGATTCAATGAATATTCATTTGAAGTTTTTCTCTCCTCGTTCCTCCTTCAAGTTCTCCTAATTATCCGCATTTCAAACATTTTTCTCTCCGCTATTCGCACATTGTAATTCAACGTTCTTACTTTTTTTGTTGTTTTCAATTCTCGAAAGTCACAAGGAAAGTTGATTGTATTGTAGGTACGCGTGTTACGTGCACAGTTTGTACGACGAGTAATTATGATATCACAAGCGCGAACAGCACGAGACTATACAGTGAAGCATAAACGCGACAGCATTGAAGGATATTGCGAGCCGACGTGGCTGCTGATGGTTGTGCGTGATGGTAGCGGAGCGACGAGTGCAAAAGAGACAAATATAGAGGGTTACAGTTGAGGGTGAGTAGAGTGCGAGGCGAGAGATACACGTAGAGGAAGTCGCTTCGTTCAATCTCTCGAGCTGTGAGCGAAGGGCCAGTAGGGAGCATTGAGGGTGCAACAGCAGCCAGACTCTCTGCTCTCGTTGCTGAGTGTAGGCGAGAGAGGCGAAGGGATGAGGCGGGAACGACGGCGAGCGCGAGTACATAGGTAATTCCACGCCAAGTGGGCCACCAAAATTTAGCATGGTCGCAAAAATTGTTGATAATTTTTTCAAAAGTTGTTTAGAGTGTCACGAACATCCATCAATTATTTCCGAATTTTAGCACCCATGGTTTGACAAAAATTTAATAATGATTTATATATTTCATTTTTTACCCATTCGTTGTATATGCAAAATTACAAAATTATTAGTGGGGTTCAAAATAGCGAAAGATACAAATTTTGAATGGCCGAGGTTTTGAATTTCAAAGAATTAACGAATGTTCACACGGAGAAAGGCCGATTTTACGAGTGTGTAAAGTCTTGTATAAAAATAATGAACGCCAAGATGTCGGAAGAATTTGAGAATTCGTCGGAATGGACGAAACTACAAGGGGAGAAATGTCAAATTGACGAGAGTTCGAACAGTTTATAACCCAATGATGCAAATTTCAAATTAGTGGATATTATGAATATTTTTTATTTCGGATTCATTATACCAAATGACCAAAATGTGGAACGGTCAAAATAACAACAAAAGGGCGAAAAGTGGCACAGTGTACAGAATAGTTACAGACGAACAAGTGGAACGGCCAAAATAGGAACGTTGAAAATTATATGTCTCCAAATCTGAAATTTATATTTGCTGAGGATGAAAAAAAGTTAAAGAATCAAAACCAAGTTGATGTCGTTTCTCGCAATTTTAACTATTCTTTACTCATTATTATATCATTCCCTATTACGTTATTCCCCGTTATGACATTCCTTATGATAGAGTTCTTCATTTGAACATTCGCTATCATGTCCCTTCGCTATTCTATTTATCTGAGTTTTACTCAAACGGAATTCGTATTCTCGTTATATTTCCTTTTGCTATATTATCAATTCAAAATATTAGCTGTTATCTATAATCGATTTCAAAAATCGAATCTTTCTGAGACATACGAATCTATATTTTGATTATTCAAGGTATACACTTTCTGAAAATATATATTCAAATAAATAAGTGTTTGAGTAATGAAACTACGAGACAAATAATTATAGAACTGAGTTGGTCTGCCAAATAAAAAATTACAATTATTAAGCCAAAATCGATTAACGTACTTTCTCACACGCAGAAAAAAGCTTGGTTAGAATTACCAAAAAATTGGTTAAAAATGTTATCAAAAAAAACTTGGTGGGCACAACCAAGTTATTGACTAACATAACCAAGTTAGTAGCTAACATAACCAAGTTATTTGCTAACATAACCAAGTTATTTGCTAACATAACCAAGTTATTAGCTAACATAACCATGTTATTAGCTAACATAACCAAGTTAGTAGCTAACATAACTAAGTAATTAGCTAACATAACCTTGTTATTAGCTAACATAACCAAGTTATTAGCTAACATAACCAAGTTAGTAGCTAACATAACCAAGTTATTCGCTAACATAACCGTGTTATTAGCTAACATAACTAAGTTAGTAGCTAACATAACTAAGTTATTAGCTAACATAACCGTGTTATTAACTAACATAACCAAGTTATTAGCTAACATAACCAAGTTATTTGCTAACATAACCGTGTTATTAGCTAACATAACCAAGTTATTAGCTAACATAACCAAGTTATTTGCTAACATAACCAAGTTATTAGCTAACATAACCAAGTTAGTAGCTAACATAACCAAGTTATTAGCTAACATAACCGTGTTATTAGCTAACATAACCAAGTTATTAGCTAACATAACCAAGTTAGTAGCTAACATAACCAAGTTATCAGCTAACATAACCATGTTATTAGCTAACATAACCAAGAATTTGGTAAGACAACCAAGTATTAAGTACGCCTAATCAATAACTTGGTTGCTCCTACAAAATTTTTCTTGGTAAAATTTTTAACCAACATCTCAGTAAACCCAACCAAGCGTTTTTCTCCGTGCATAGAGGTAGCTTTGTAAAAAACGAAAAGTAATGAGCAAGCAATTAGCAAAGTACTACTTTGCAAGCTTTTTGATAAAATAAAGTAATAATATTTTTTTTTGTTAAGTCAGACCGTTTCAATTTTTCTCAAAATTTCACAGAATTTCCATTATTGTGTTTACAAAGTGCAGAAAAATTAGCGTGATGACATATTAATGGACCACTTGGTATGGAATGACCCACATACGTCGGTATGGGGGAGGAAGGAAGGGGTGGTTAAAACGGGTGGTTCGTTCGAACGCGGGAAGATCGCCGTCGTTGCTATAACACTGTCGGCGACGCGAGGACGTCGGTGGTGCTGTTGGGGGGGAAATGGACGCCGCTTCCATGGCAACCATGCGTCCATGGTGGCTGGGGCTCAGGGCTTTCCAGCAGCAGCCGCCGGAGGGCTTGGTACGACCGAGCCTTTACTGACTATAATGTACTACATATGTATATGTACCTATACAACCCGCATTCACGCGGCTTCCAATAGATTCCCTCCGTTCGCGGTATCGCGTAGCCGCGAGGCTTCGCGCCTAATCGTGCTGGTGAATTCCTCCTCCATCCAACGTTATCCTGTATTTCGAATGTATAAATACACAACATTATTTGGAGATACTCGTACGAAACACAAATAGGTAAGCTCGAAGGAAAATTATCGTTCCACTAATTAGTCATATTGGATTGATCGTTGTTCGATCATTGTTCGGGGTTAGCATTGATAGCTATCTATAGTTTCAAAGATAGAGGAGAATCGACGCCAGTTTCATCATGGACCGTACGGAGAGAAATTTCTGTTTTGTGACAACATAAAACGAGGACAACAAAATCGTTTTCGTTAGGCTGGCAAATCTTTTGTTCGGCTGACAAATCAGTTTTGCTATGCTAACAAATCTTTTGTTCGGCTGACAAATCTTTTTGCTGGCTTGAGCAAATTTTTTTTGTAAGCCTAACGTAACAATTTTTGTTGTCCTCGTTTTATGTTGTCGCAACACAGAAATTTCTGTCAGTGCTTCCGCATTTCAAGCATTTGATACACCCAATAGGTAAGTATAGTATATGGTCTTGGTGTGTCGAATTGTAACACGGTCAAATTTTAGCTGTGTCGAATTGTAACACGGTCAAATGTTAGTTGTGTCAAATTGTAACACGGTCAAATTTTAGCTGTGTCGAATTGTAAGACGGTCAAATTTTGACTGTGTCAAGTTGTAACAGGAAATTGTACCTGTGTCAAGTTGTAATACAGGAAATTGTACCTGTATCAAGTTGTAATACAGGAAATTGTACCTCTGTCAAGTTGTAACATAGGAAACTGTGCGCGTGTCGAGATGCAACACAGGAAATTGAACCTATGTCAAGTTGTAACACCCGAAATTGTATCTGTCTCGAGTTGCAACACAGGAAATTGTAACTATGTCAAATTGCAACACCGGAAATTGTACCTGTGTCAAGTTGTAATACAGGAAATTGTACTTCTGTGAAGTTGTAACATAGGAAATTGTGCGTGTGTCGAGATGCAACACAGGAAATTGTACTTGTGTCAAGTTGCAACACAGGAAATTGAACCTATGTCAAGTTGCGCCACGCGGAAAAAACGGCTTCGTTGGGCCAACTAACTATTTATTAGTTGAGTGAAAATTTGTTACCACAACCATCCGGTTGGTCGGTGTAACGACCTGGTATTAGTCACATTTACCATTCCGACTTAGTTGACTTAAGTAGATCACACAACGAATTTTATTCGTCTTCCAACTAAGTAAGATAGGTGGGGCCAAAATAGTAGTTGGGCCAACTAACTATTTAGTTCTATCAACGATCAGAGTCAACCACCTGAAAATAGTTGACCTAACCAAGAAATCGTCTGTCTCTCAGAGCACTACACGCAAAATAAGGCTTGGTTAGAACAACTAAGCGCTTAGTTATATATGCGCCAACTACGTTATTGGTTAGAGCAACCAAGTTATTGATTGACTAACCAAGATGATTTAGTTGGTGTAACCAATAACTTGGTTGGTCTAACCAATAACTTAGTTGACGCATATATAACCAAGCGCCTTGGTTGATCTAACTAAGCCTTTTTCTCCGTGTAAGTCGCTTGGTTCGTTCCAACTACTTTTTTCGTTAACCTAACAAAGTCGTTTTTTCCGTGCACAGTTGAGTTTTGCTTGATCCAGTTGAGCCATGCTACTATTTAGCTCCGTAGAGTTGGTGATGTATCAAGACTTATACCGTGTCGAGTTGTATCTCGTAAAATCAGTATGTGCCAAATTTTCCTCGCGTTGCGTTGGTAAAAACGAGACACGGCTCATTTAACGATATTGACGATTTGCCACAAATTGTGGCTTTAAGTTGGAAACATGTCAAGATTAGCTATTGAGGTTGATTAAAAGCCATCCCGACTAACGTATTGTCGTGCTTATGTTTGAGAGATGACACGTAACATTTATAGTTTAACGAACGAAAACCATAGTAGCCGTTATTAGCTCCCGAGCGTGTTGAGCTTTGTGCCTCTGCAGCATATAATAGCTATATAGCATAGGAAACCCGCGCTCGATAAATTGTTATCGCTATTCAACTGCCAGGCAGTGAACGTGTGTGCGATGGGGCATTAAATGCCGCTCCGTCGGGTTAAATCGAAGCGACTACACGCGCTTAATCCGACTCCCGATTCTCAGCGCTATGGACAGAGCTGCGGGAACCGAGCGACGCCAGGAATTATCGCTGGTCGAACGGATGAACCGGCCGCTATATAGCTATCTGTGCTATACATTATGTGCTATATACCAAACTAATGCGAAGTACACTGTGAAGGCCGCGGGGGATTTTCCGTCGCGTATTATCGGTATTATCATGTCGAGATTTTATTGCGTCACTGATTTTCTTCGTTATTAATTCGTTGAGATCCAATTCATTTAATGTCTCGCACATCCAATGAAGAAAAAGACAAAAAAACGAACTACAGCTAAATCGATATGTATACCATTTATAGATGTACATAATAACGCAATTTGAATACAGAACTAGGTAAAATTTAAGGCAAATTATATTTAGTAATCACATCTTAGATATTTATTAAAATAATACCACAGTGCCTTGGTTATATATGCGCCAGACAATTAATTGGTTACACCAACCAAGTTATTTATTAGGCTACCAATTTCTTGGTTAATCTAACCAAGTCACTTGGTTAACTTACCAAGTGGTTGGGCTAACCAAGTCACTTGGTTAGCTTACCAAGTGGTTGGTCTAACCAAGTCACTTGGTTAGCTTACCAAGTGGTTGGTCTAACCAAGTCACTTGGTTAACTTACCAAGTGGTTGGTCTAACCAAGTCACTTGGTTAACTTACCAAGTGGTTGGTCTAACCAAGTCACTTGGTTAGCTTACCAAGTGGTTGGTCTAACCAAGTCACTTGGTTAGCTTACCAAGTGGTTGGTCTAACCAAGTTACTTGGTTAGTTTACCAAGTGGTTGATCTAACCAAGTCACTTGGTTAGCTTACCAAGTCACTTGGTTAGCTTACCAAGTCACTTGGTTAGCTTACCAAGTCACTTGGTTAGCTTACCAAGTCACTTGGTTAGCTTACCAAGTGGTTGGTCTAACCAAGTCACTTGGTTAGCTTACGAAGTGGTTGGTCTAACCAAGTCACTTGGTTAGCTTACCAAGTGGTTGGTCTAACCAAGTCACTTGGTTAGCTTACCAAGTGGTTGGTCTAACCAAGTCACTTGGTTAGCTTACCAAGTGACTTGGTTAGACCAACCACTTGGTAAGTTAACCAAGTGACTTGGTTAGACCAACCACTTGGTAAGCTAACCAAGTGACTTGGTTAGTCCAACCAAGAAATTGGTAGCCTAACAAATAACTTGGTTGGTCTAACCAATTAATTGTCTGGCGCATATATAACCAAGGCACTTGGTTGTTCCAACCAAGCCTTTTTTTCCGTGCAGTGACGTGAAAAATAATGCTACACTGAGAGATAAATATAGTACTCTTTCCCAGATTCGTATAGTAATCGGGATCCAAAGTGGAAACATGGCATTTTTTTCCAGACGCATACAAAGATTTACTAGGCGTCGCCAGCTATACTATTTACGCTAAATACGTTAGCGAGCGACGCCTAGTAAATCTTTGTGTGTCTGGAAGAAAATGCCATGTTTCCACTTTGGATCCCGATTACTATACAAATCTGGGAATGAGTACCATAATCCTTCTCTCGGTGTATTAAAATCTTGGATTTCAGCTAAGTGTCTATTTAATAATTGAATGATCTTGGAGATAGCATGAAATTACATCAATTTCCCATGATAGTCGTGTAGATTGTACTTGCGTATTTACGATGCTGAGAATTGATAAGGGAATTCTAAACAAAATTATTCATGCCAGACATTTCTTTGTATGTTAACATTCTCTTCATTTCAACCATTAATGAACCGATACATTTATAGAATTCATTAATAATTGTCGGTGTTCAATTAAAAAAGTTATAAAATTTACATTTCTGCGTAAATTTTGTAAAAAATGGCAACGATCAAAGACTTTTTTCTTCATGAAATCAAAACTTCCTCTATGAGGAAGCAAAAAAACTTGCTACTGGCGTGATCGCAAAACGTGACTTTCTCATCACGATTGTTACTGGCGTCACGTTACTGTCGTGAAGTTAGTTTGTGAAGTTAGTTTGTGAAATTAGTTTGTGAAATTAGTTTGTGAAATTAGTTTGTGAAATTAGTTTGTGAAGTTAGTTCGTAATATTCGTTTTTGTAGTTATATATGAATAAATATCTCTCTATATTATAAAAAGATCGCGCCGCCGCCTTCGCCGCCGTGTCAAGAATCGAGGGACTTATTCGGGTTAGAAGCGGTCACCCATCCAAGTACTGACCACAAAAATTCTGGGGTCTATTTTTGAAAAAATTAGCTTATTTAGGCTTATTTAAAAAAAAATTAGGTCTTTTTTTAAATTTAGGTCTATTTTTGAAAAAAAAAAAAAAATTAGACCTATTTTTTAAATATTATTTTACATACTTTGCATGTGATGAAAAAGTAAAAATTTGTTACTGGTGTAAAATTTTTATCGTGAATTTACTGGGTTATAGTGATTAATAATGTGTGAATTTCGCACATTAATTGTAATCTCCATTTTTAGCTATAATTTGTCAAGAACGCGTTTGTAAATTCGAAATTCGCGCGCGCGAGAAAGCGAGCGTGACATCGCGCGCCGGCGCGCGCCTTCACATCTCTCTTTCCCTTTGATGTTATTATCGTCGGCATTGCGATAGTTTGACAGTCGGAATTACATTTTATTTGATATTTCCAACGTTTCGCATATTATGGTGTGTATGAGCAGCATTTGGAATTGGTATAAAATGCTATACGAGTGATAAAATAAATAAAAAAACTATGATGTGATGAGTGCATGAGTGTTTATAGTCTAACATCAAGAGTGATGATAACCTCAAATGTGTTTCTCTTGTATTTTTACATTCTTTTTTTAAATTTTAATCTAACATATGGTGTAAATATTCATAGTATGTTATCATTGAAAACTGCTCAAGATCATTGCAGTTCTTTTTTTTAGTGAATGTGTAACACAATAACACAAGAAAGTAACATATTTCAAGCAATACATTTTTTACAACAGTTTAAGATGTCTTATGTGGGTGATTGAAAAAACAAAATCTTCTATATACTAAATCTCTTGTTGTTCATTTTTTATTTGCTGGTAATACTATTTGTATGTATCACATTGAAGCATAATATCTTTTATATTAACTTGCGGTACAAAAATAAATAAAATTTTTATTTTTTTTTATTTTGTATTTAAGGTAAAGTATCAGAAGCAGTGGAGATTTTGGATTGGATTTCAATACCAAAACCAGGATTTGAATGCAGAAGACACACAAAAAATTTCATTTCAGTCCATAGATGTTTTCAAAAGTTATTGTGTTTCCGGACGGCACATACAGACGCCAGACAGACAGACAGACAGACAGACAGACGGACGGACAGAAATGAGGTAATGTGTTTTTTGGAATCTAGGACACTCAAAACATCTATTTCCATCAAAATCTGGAAGTCGAATTTTTTTTGGATTGCAATACTTTCTCTTTATCCATACTCCGTATGTGATGAGAAAGTAAAAATCAGACTTAGTATCCTTCTCTAAAAAGTTGGTGGCGAGATATATCGACTTTCGAGTTTTAGTATCGAAAGTGCGAGATTTAATTGTTGTCGGTTTATTCGTGCCTTGATTGGTCGGCGGTGTCGTCAGTCAGTCACACTGCGATCGGGACCAAAATCATGCATTCGTTGTTTTGTTTATGTCAAATGACAAAATTTATAGAAAGAGACTCGTTCTTCTCTAAAAAGTATATTGCGAGATTTTATCGAATTGCGAGTTGGTCCATTGTTGTCACGTTATTCGCGCTGTGATTGGTCCAAATTGGCGCGAGATCAGATCGAGACCGAGACCGAGTTCGTGTTTAACACGTTTGACAGTTGCAATTCTGACAGTTTTGTCAAGCATATCGGGCGCGCGAGGTTTGAATTCCCAAGTTGGTTGACTTTACAATATTTCGGGGTTTCCGGATTATGTGTTAATTGCGAATATTAAACTTGGCTTAAGATGTTGAACGACAAAGTGCGACGTAGTCTCTATGGCAGTAACAAAACCAGGCGTACGCGGAGTCACTACATGCGGATCAACAGAACAATCGTGAATAAGATGATAAGCGAAGAGATCGGGGAGAATTGAAATTCTGCAGTCAAGTAAATCAGACCTCTTTGTTCACTGTTACTTTTAGCAAGATCCATGCCAGGTTTCCAGAATTGGAAATCCTGTATTTATTTCATTGAGCAAAGAGGTCGTACTGCTTTACTAAAAATGAAAAGCCCCATATAATGATGGGACTTTACATTTTTTTCTAAAGTCTGGAAATGCTCCATATCTCGCAAATTTGAAGTTATCAAGGTAAATACCAATTTATAATTGAAAGAGTGTTAAAGGACAATTGGTAATCAATTTGAGTCAAATCTATAAAGAGTTTCCGATTCAATAATATTTGGAATTATTGGAAAAATTTGTTAGATCTCTTAATTTTTGGGAATTCTGATTATATATATTATATGTATTAAATAAGATCGCTGCATCGACACACGATCTCTACTCGCGCGCTCAGCGCGCGGGAGTTTTCTAGTTTAATAAAAAGTACACTCGTTTCTGAGCAATTTTCCTTAGCGAAAAGCTGCAAACATTTTTGTTAAGTATGCAATAAAATTTTTATTTCTTTTAATGACTTCTACAAGCATTTTCTTCTGTCCTTTATTTGAACCAAATGGTGGAGGACCTAGGAAATCCTTGAAATTTCGTAGCATCGTAGATAAATTTATCTAAACTTGATATAATTGCAGCAATAAAGTACCTCTGACTATACTGTAGCTGTAGATGTAGTAGTTTGAGACTCGGTGCGAACTATCCACCGGTTCGTCCACTTTGCTCGCCGTTTGACCTGGATACCGAAGCAGCACATCTCTCGAGCCTCGGTTGTCCGGCTCGTAAGCGAAAAGCTTCCCTCTCTCTGTATAACAGTCGGTCGTCACTGTCGTCGTAGACACCGAGTCACTTCCCGCGCATCCAACACCAACGCAAAAAGTTTTCCAAGTCTCTACTACATACTGCTGTACCTTCTGATTTCTCAGTGTGGAAACGCGGCTCAAGCTTCTTCTACTTCTCACTGACCAGACGCTTCTCTAGGCGCTCTTTGCATAACTAAAGCCCATTTTTCACCGGGTCGTACTATGAAATCTTAATTTCACTGTATGCAAAGCTCTTTTGCACATTTATGCACGCCAACGATGATACTTAATCCTACTAGAAAAGCCACTTCCTCGTGGATATACTCGAGAGGTCGAGTGGCGTACCAGTGTAGTACTATAATTTATTTACCACTAGTAGGGTTCTTTTACAAACTTTACGTTGTTGAATCAGTGACCTCGTTTTGCTTGCTTAATGTTCTTGAATTATAATCAACTTTGTTATCTTTGTTTTGATGAAATAATAGATTAAAGGTTTGACTCCACATTTGTGCACGATTATGATGGAATTGGGTTCCAATATCTATGATTCAAAGATTGGGATAGTGTTTTATAAGGGAAAAACGTATTGCGGAGAAATACGAATTAACTAGTAAATATAACTATGAAGAAGCCACGGAGACATGAATGAAATAATACAAAAGGAAGAGGAAGAAACATGAAACATCCCGTGTAGAAATATAGTTGGGGCTCCAACTTGGCCCTTTCTAGTTTGCCCCAGATCTATTAGGGGCCCTACTAGGCTAGCCACGCTTGAAGTACGGAGCCTTTAGAGGCTCAATATGGGCGACCCTAGTGAGGGTTCCACATTTAAGCCTGATTAGGCCCCGAAGTTTGTCGTGGCCGTCCCTGTTGAGTACCCTAGTAGGGTTCTAGAGTAGATTCCCTATTGTGGATGCCACGTTTATACCTAAAAAGGCCCCTTATTTAATTGCGGCTGCCCGAACTAATTTCTGCACGGGATGAGGACATTAATGAACATTCCTCCATGAAAGTGAACTCAATTTTTTAGAAAATCCAATCCAATTATATTTCTATTCAAGATATCAAATTTTGGCCTTCACTATCATTCTCAAGTCGTATATTTCACCTCAGAAAATATTGGTTACAAGCCTTTTTACCATGATTTAAAAAAAAAGTGACTCTTTTCGTCCCTGAATACACAGATTCGATTCCGGGTCGGAAAATCTTCAAGATATCGAATTTCGGACTTAACAATCATTCTCAAGTCGCATGGATCTGGATTCCCATATAAAAATCACGCTGGGACTTCCCGTTTATGAATTTCTGGAACATAGTTAGACATATTTTAATACCCTATCGTGAAGTTCAAAATAGTCCCTGTCGTTCATTCTATTTCATATCATTTAAATAAAAGTGTTCGGAACATACAAAATTATGTTATTACTCTCGAAAATGACATTAGTACACTAAGAAAGTTGAAGCCACCACAATCATTAGACAGTTGTAAATCACTGGTTAGTCGCATCTCGTCAAATGTACGATTCATCCAGAAGCCCATTTTATCCTATCTGTGCGTACCTGCCGGTTAATCGCAAATTGAGGGGAGATTCTCTCGACCATGGAGAGATCTTACAAAAGTCACGACTCGTATAACATTCTATACAACATGTAGTGTGTGTTAGAGCGGTGAGAGTCAGGCTAAGAAGTGACGCGGCAACTTGCTTCGTGATGTACGTGTTGCTCGCCGTTTCGTACGTACTATATCCTATGTATAACATGTATGTGTACCTATGTATCGTGGTGCAGACGGTGTAACGAGCGGATCCTCCGCGTAAAGCGGAGTAGTCGAGGAGAAGGAAGAGGAACAGGCGGAATGAGAGGAATATATGTATAGGTAAAGCCCGGAAACTCAGGGCGAAAGCCTTCGAGGATGCGGAGAAGGTGAGTAGCAAACCCTGTGTATGGATCTACCTGTGAGCGTCCACATGTATTGCATAGACAGCGAAGAGCAGCTAGGTCTCGAGTGGCCCCAATAAATCATACGTTGCCGGAGAACGCGCACGCTTCGAGAGACTGCTGCTGTTTCTGTACATTTATGTCGAAGACTGGGGCTTGTTGGATCAAATGCAAGTTTAACTAAATCAGCATAAAAATAAACGTACACGGAAAGAAAAATGTAGTCGCGATAACCATTTTCAGCATACACGGAAAAAAAAGATTAGATGCCATGACCAAAAAATGATTTGGCACAACCAACTGATTATTCTATTTCCCTTACAACTCAAATGATACACGGAAAGAAAAAAGCAGTTTTGGCTACCAATTCCAGCATATGCTGTGCCGCGAGTTAGTTACTGAAACTAAATTGAAATCGTAGTCTCAACTTTTTTTCGATTGGAGCATAAATAGTACGTATGACCAACAATTTGGTTCCTGCAACTATCACAGCTGCTATCCAATCCAAATGATTCGTTACGCCAACCAACCGGTGAGTTGAGTTTATAATCTCAGCTGGTCATTGTTACTAATCAATACTCTACCAACTAGGTTATAGTTTCTTCAACCGACCGAGTAGTTGGCGCTATTTTAATAATTTCAATTGGTTGTCGAGACTGATAAATCAGTTTTTACAACTACTTTTTTCTTTCTGTGTAGTGTCCACGATTCGAATGGTAGTCCCAACAATTCGAATAATAGTCACAACGATACAAATTGTAGTCCCAACGATTGTATTAGTTACATTTACTAATTTCGCGGGAACTACTCGTTAATAGTTGAAGCTACTATTCGATATGGTTGGGGCAGCTAATTTTTGAGACCTTTTGTACAGCACATTGGAAACGTAGTTGTCCCAACCAATTATTTTTTTCCGTGTATTCTGTACCGCAGATTAATTACGGAAACTAAATTGAAAAAGTATCCTCAACTAAACGTGATTGGTAATCGAAAAATAGTAAGACCTATGAGTTGGTTCCGACAACCAATCATAATTCTGTCCTCACCAACAGCCATGAGGTGGCGCAACTACCGGCGGCAATAGTTGTAAACACGATTCGAATGTTTCCGGCACCCTACGAGTTGGTTTTCATCACCAATCACTTCCCTCCCAAAACTAATTGGGTGATTCTTGTAACTAATATTTTTTAGTTCGCGAATGACAAAGGCTAACAACGCTATTGTGTTATATGAAGAACGTGACGTGACATATCGAAGTACGAAGTGACAAGAAAAGGAATTCACAGTGGACCGTATTAAATATAGGGTTATAGTAAATAGTGTTAAAAGTAGATGCTCTTCATTTTTTAAGTATTGGGATTTGGTGATAATCCCATATTTTTGAGACCTTTTGTACAGCACATTGGAAACGTAGTTGTCCCAACCAATTATTTTTTTTCGTGTATGCTGTACCGCAGATTAGTTACGGAAACTAAATTGAAAAAGTATCCTCAACTAAACGTGATTGGTAATCGAAAAATAGTAAGACCTATGAGTTGGTTCCGACAACCAATCATAATTCTGTCCTTACCAACAGCCATGAGGTGGCGCAACTATCGGCGGCAATAGTTGTAAACACGATTCGAATGTTTCCGGCACCCTACGAGTTGGTTTTCATCACCAATCACTTCCCTCCCAAAACTAATTGGGTGATTCTTGTAACTAATATTTTTTAGTTCGCGAATGACAAAGGCTAACAACGCTATTGTGTTATATGAAGAACGTGACGTGACATATCGAAGTACGAAGTGACAAGAAAAGGAATTCACAGTGGACCGTATTAAATATAGGGTTATAGTAAATAGTGTTAAAAGTAGATGCTCTTCATTTTTGAAGTATTGGAATTTGGTGATAATCCATGCACATTATGAATATATGGAAATGGCGCGCCATTTACAATATTCACACCACAGACAATTTAAAAATCTAGAAATTTTTCATGAACTCTCAAAAAGCTGTTGGTCATTCACTGGTGACGAGTCAATTACTGGTGCATTCACCCTATCAATCGTTTAAGCGGAAATACAATTCTAGAATTCTGGAAAAATCGATTTTTTTTTTGGCTCCAACAATACTTTAGGATCATAAAAATAATTGTAGTAAACAGTGTAGAATCCAGTCTTTATCACTGGAAGCACGCTCTATCGGCCGTCATACCGTTGAAGCTGCTTTCACTCTTTACACTGTCGACGACCAATGAATCATGCTTACGTCACCGTACGATCGTATGGCTCAAAGTAAGCAATCGATGTTCAGCGCGAGTAAAATAACCCGTCTCGTTTGTCGTTTATTCTTCCTGCTCGATCCTTTGTCGATGATGAGCACGTATACGATATTTTTTCGATCTTTAGCACAGGATATTTAATTAGACAAAAGATGTACAAAAGACACATTAAAGGATTATTAATATAAAAGTCTTCCCTTTGTATAATTTTAAAATGTAATTTTTAAATTAATTTACTTTTATGTAAAGTAACTTATTTTAATGTAAAGTAACTTAGAAGTTACTTTACATTAAAATTAATGTAAAGTTACTACGTAACTGTACATAGAATTTATTTAGGTTTATAAGTTTCAGAACCTAATAACCAACCAGGAATTATGATATTATCGAATACATTTACTGGTGTTCTTGTATATTAATTACTCATTAATCTTGATCGGTCAATGTGCTATTTTTTTTTTCAATAAAATCTACATATTGTATTAGTGCGACTAACAAGTCAATGCGAACCTTAGAATTTCTTCGCACGCGGACGCGTAGTCGTTGGGAATCGGGGTCAGGCAAAGGTTAAAGAGGCTGAAAATAGCTTCTCACTGGCCGATAACTTCCTCGATGGGGCACGAGCGCGCGTCCGTCTCTTCGTGAATCGGGCGTGATACTTCGGCTGACGGTCACGAGAAGTAAACAAATGCGTGATAAACAAACTACGCGTAGTACGCGAATTCTAAGTAATTTTATAGTATTTACACACGCTACGACGAATTTTCAATGAAAATCGAATTCTCAGGACAATTTATAACTGCAAACACTCAGAGAATATTCTAATATTGGTAAAAATAAAATGACAACTATTTATATTCCGCTCGTGTGACTTTTTTTTATAGTTACGGCAACTATGAGAATTATTGCCATAAATATAATTATCTTAACTATAAGATAATTAATATAACTATAGAAATGTTCGCATGAATTAATAATTAACAGTGAATACTGACAATTAATAACTGCAAACACTCAGAGAATATTCTAATATTGATAAAAATTAAATTACAACTATTTGTATTCGCAATTTTTTTTTGTGTTTACGGCAACTATTAGAATTATTGCTATAAATATAGTAATTTTACTTACAAGATAATTACCATAACTAAAAAAATATTCGCATAGACTAATAATTAATATTGAGTACTTGATAGTTGCCAAAACTACTAAAAACCAAATAATCTACACCAAAGTAACTAAAGCCAATTATACTCATGGCAAAAAATACGCGAAACATCGATAAAAAGTAAATACGAAATTAGACAGCAAATGTTAAGTTTATCATTCGTACATTGCATACAACGCTTGTGGCAATTGATTTACCAAGAATTAAGAATACAGTAGTTAATTCGAATAGCATTAAAAGACGGCTATAAAATACAATGACAGAAAGTTGTTGAGTGTTTAATCACAGTGTCAGAATATATTTCGTCCGGTCTGTACAGTGTCGAATAATAACAATTAACTCTACATAAGGCGCTGGGCTATTTACATATTCGCTAATTTGTGAGATATGTTTGCAGACTGCACTGCTGGTCGTTATATTATACTTAGAAGAGATTGCGGAGGAAACGAGCGTTAACAGCTCGGCTTCGTTCATATAGACGTTCGGTTAGTCATGATCTATAGAAGAGCTTGGTGAACATTTCGAAATCGCGCGCTGAGAGCGAAAACGAGACACAGAAACTACTGCGAAAACGTGACACGTGCCCTTATGTATATATATATAAGTATAGCGCCTAATATAGTCCCGATGTAACGTACGTATATCGTAACTGCAGACACGTGTGCGGATACCAAAACATGTTGGATATTTTCAGGTATTGAGTTGCGCTCATGTGTGTGTGTGTGTGATGCGTATATTTACATGTATATGCATGTATAATGTGTATATATATATGTGTGTATGTGTGGTGCAGAACGAACATTAGAGCTTCCTTGTGGAATATGGCAGCGATTCTCTGGCCGGATGCCCGGTCGTCTGGTGTACTGACCTACCCTTGGCGAGTCCTTGGCGCATTCCCGGCTTCCTTCCTCTTGCTCACGACAAATACACCCACGCTAACTCTCATCATCATCCCCTCGAACTTTGCACAACACCCACGAGGACATCGGCGTAATCAATAATCCATCGTTAAAGTGTGTATCAAAATAGTTTCTGAATACGTTAGTTTTTCTAATTGAAGAGGAACGTGAGTAATTGTAGATGGAGTAGAGAAGAAAGGCATTTTTGTCAATGAATGACAGCGAAAATCATAAATGTCATGTTTTTTTTCTTTTTTTGGAGTCGATATTTTTTTAGACATTTTTCTTTTCGTCACGGAATTTTTTTCTTTTTTATTCACCAAATTAGAAATTTACCGACATTCCGATAGATCCTTTGACTAAGTTCATAATTATTTAGCAATAATCGTGAAATCATGGTGAAAATTGCAGTCGGATATCGCAGAATTTATAGAAGTTGAAGTCTTTGCAGATATTTAGAAAAAATTGAAATTGCAATAAAATTAGAACCGCCAAATTGATTCTCGCCAAATTTTGTATACATCATGGTTTTATAGTAGTCCATTTACGTACAATATTTCAGCTCGATATCTCTCAATTTGCGAAAGTTATAGAGTGAAAACGATATTTTCAAGATTTTCTAAATGCTGTAAAATTTGAATTTTCCAGTCGATTTGCATCAAGTACAGCCCCAAACATTGGTATATGGCGACCCACTTGCGTGCCAAATTTCCAATCGCACCAATTTGCGTGCGTATATTTTTAAAAATAATTCAACATTTCATAAAATCAAAAATTTTATGCCGTTCGTCACTGAATTATACATATATAATGGCTGAATATTGTTTCATTTATATACAAAATTTGTGCTCGCTATCTCAAGTTTTGCAAAAGTTACAATAGAGCGATAATGTAAATTTTTTAAAAAATTCAAAATTCCATAAAATCTGAACCACTTTACCGATTCGAGCCAAATTCAATACCAAACAACATTGAGTACACCTGCTCTTATAACCAAGTATTTAGCAAAATAGACTAAATTTTACGAAAGTTAGATCGCGCACCTGCTTTTGTCAAAAAATTCAAAACGGCATAAAATCGAAATTTTTGCACGGATTTTGTCGAAAATTGGTACAGTTGAAGAGGGTCTACTATCTACACTTGTGTGCCAAATTTGAGCTCGATATATAAAACGGTTCTTGAGTTGTCGGCGTTCGAATTTTCGGAGTTGTACACACACACACACACACACACACACACACACACACACACACACACACACACACACACACACACACACACACACACACACACACACACACACACACACACACACACACACACACACACACACACACACACACACACACACACACACACACACACACACACACACACACACACACACACACACACACACACACACACACACACACACACACACACACACACACACACACACACACACACACACACACACACACACACACACACACACACACACACACACACACACACACACACACACACACACACACACACACACACACACACACACACACACACACACACACACACACACACACACACACACACACACACACACACACACACACACACACACACACACACACACACACACACACACACACACACACACACACACACACACACACACACACACACACACACGCACGCACACGCGCACGCGCACGCGCACGCGCACGCACACACACACACACACACACACACACACACACACACACACACACACACACACACACACACACACACACACACACACACACACACACACACGCACACGCACACGCACACGCACACGCACACGCACACGCACACGCACACGCACACGCACACGCACGCGCACGCGCACGCGCACGCGCACGCACACGCACACGCACACGCACACGCACACGCACACGCACACGCACACACACACGCACACGCACACACACACACACACACACACACACACACGCACACGCACACGCACACGCACACGCACACGCACACGCACACGCACACGCACACGCACACGCACACGCACACGCACACGCACGCGCACGCGCACGCGCACGCGCACGCACACGCACACGCACACGCACACGCACACGCACACGCACACGCACACGCACACACACACGCACACGCACACGCGCACACGCACACACACGCGCACACGCACACACACACGCACACGCACACGCACACGCGCACACGCACACACACGCGCACACGCACACGCACACGCACACGCACGCATATATACGGACATTTTTTCTAGATCACTTTTCTGGACGTTTTAGACAATGTTAAGTGTCCTCACATAAAAATCTCGACATTTTTTTTCATGAAAACAAAGCTTCCTCTATGAGGAAGCAAAAATGAATTTATGACAGTCTCTTAAATTCAAAGTATACAATTTTCTGTTACAATTATCCCAGTTGACCTTAGTATGCGCGGTCGCTGCTTATCGATGTATAGTGACCAGAGGTTAGCAAAGTCACGAGACCGGAGTACAGTACACTCGTTAGGCCGTTTAGATTATCGAGCTCAGCTTGGCAGAACGACGGTCGAACTGATATAAGGTGAAACTGACCTACCCCTCGGCGAGGAACGATCGTGTTGTACTGACTCGCTGCACAGAGGTAAAAGCCGTCCGTCGACGTAGCCGAGACACGACGTACCGACCAGTCGGCCTCGATACCTGTTATTTCGCTTATACTCCGAGTTCTTGCCGCCCCCAATGTTCGTCCTTCCGTCTGCTATAGTTATCTACCGTTTTAATTGGCACTTTCGGTGATTGGAGTGTTGTTGTTGTTGCTGCCTTCCTCGTATCTGCATTACTATGCTATTTTTTTTCCGTGCGGTTCACCGCGCATCGTGTATTATAATTTTGTAAAGTTTGCTTTTGCAGGCAAACGAGCGCGAGGACGAATGATCTTGAGATCAAATATTTACGAGGTTTATCCTATAAGTACAGGTTCGAGTTAAGTCGACGGTTACGTTATTACATATCTTCGTAAGTATAACAAGCAGCGATGTATTAATAGAAGAGAGAAAGCAAAAAAACAATGTCAACTTTCAATGGGCATAGACTTAGACACGTATATGATTTTAAATGGTTAATGAGAAATCCAATCGGACACAAATAGCAAAAGTTTACGCAATAGTCTTGTTTTGACGATCGACAAAAATGCGGAAATACGTGTCAACAATTTCACAAAATTAACAATTGATAAAATAATTTTTTTAAAATTCTAACGATCAAAATTTTTTTATATTTATTAACTATGCCAACCGTTTCATTTTTTTTTACGATCTTGTTTCTTCTCTGCAACAGAATAACAAATCAAAAGCAGATACAAAAAAGTGGAGAGAGACAAAATAAAATAAAAATTAAAGATACTCCAAATGAGAGCTCGATGTTTACAATGACTATAGTTTAAATCATGCTATCCTAATTGTTATATTTAATTTTGTTCCTTTCTCAAGTTTTTGTTTTTCATGTTACAGGGTAGCAATTAAATATGCAACCAAAAATCCATTATTACTGCGCATTACAACACAAGAATAACAAAATACTCTGTAGTGAGGAAAAATAAACACGTTTGATTAGAATCAAAGCTTAGCTAGTAAAGCTCGGCGTTGAGTTACAAGATTTTATCCGCCCAACTTATATACCCGACGGAATTTTGCTGCAATTGGTAAAGACAGGTGCGAAGGCTCGAAGAGGAGGAAAAAGAGAGATAGCAGATTTGAGCACGTTCATGGATCGCACGTTCAAGGAGGCGGCCGTCGTGTCTCGGTGTTAACACGCCCGAGAGCGCTTCACCTGGCTCCGGATCGTGATTCCAGCGCAGGTACTGGGTGCTGACCTACCCCTGCCCGATTACGAGATGGGGTCCTTCGTTCCCTTCCGTTTCTCTCGCTCTTTCAAGTGCTCCACCGGCCCATCGTGCTTGTGGGTCCCTCACTTTACGTCCCCATGCTCTTTTGTCAGGTGTACGACAGATACGTATGTAGTATGTACCTATAGGTATAAATGTGCGAGGCACTGCGACGCCTTGATGCATAAGGACGTATATAACCATAGGGGAGACATATATGTATTATATGAGGCATTCTTTATCAACTGGGCCACTTTTTTCGATCGACCTCCCGGATATTTTTCTAAATTAGTCAGTTTGTCGTACTATTTGAGATTGGTGTTTGTGATTTTTTTCAGATTTTTAAAGGGCGCTAGGATTTACGTTTTTTTTAATATCGCTATATCTCAGAAAATATTAGACTCTCAAAAAATTCTTAAGAACATTAACTTTTTCATTTTCCATCTACTTTCGAGTGATGTTAAAATCATAATTTTTTCAACTGAAGAAAGTCAATTTTTCGCAAAAAAAAGCAATAAATAATTTTTTTTAACGAAAAAAACATCTTTTATTTCGGACTTAATTTTACAAGGTGTTTCGCATTGTATGAAGATTCTGAGAAAAAAATTCCAAAGTGGCACCTCCGATTCTTAGACAGTAAAAAATTGAAAATTAAAATATAAAAATTAATACATTTTTTCCTGCCAGTTTTTTCCGAATTATTTGGCGCAGCCAGTCGTCCGAAAAGTTTCTTTTTATCTTTTGGAAATGTGATGAAATCCGCTAGGGAGGAAATTCAAAGTGGCACCTCAGATTCTTAGGCAGGAAAAAATTTATTAATTTTTTTATTTTAATTATCAATTTTTTACTGCCTAAGAATTGGAGGTGCGAATTTGGAATTTTTTTTCTCAGAATCTTCATACAATGCGAAACACCTTGTAAAATTAAGACCGGAATCAAAGGTGCTTTTTTCGTAAAAAAAATTATTTATTGCCTTTTTTTTGCGAAAAATTGACTTTCTTCCATTGGAAAAATTATGATTTTAACATCACTCGAAAGTAGATGGAAAATGAAAAAGTTAATGTTCTTAAGAATTTTTTGAGAGTCTAATATTTTCTGAGATATAGTGATATTTAAAAAAAAACGTAAATCCTGAACGACGCCCTTTAAAAATCTGAAAAAAATCACAAACACCCATCTCAAATAGTACAACAAACTGACAAATTTAGAAAAATATCCAGGAGGTCGACCGAAAAAAGTGGCCCAGTTGATAAAGAATGCCTCATATATGGGACGTTATACACCGATCGGACCACCTTTTACCATGACCGTCGCGCGTCGTCGATATAGTTGATTATTTTTTTAATCATTCACCCCAATAAATGGAGCTTGCTCCATTTTTTTCAAAATTGGCATTGCATATTACGCGCACTTGTGAATTTCTAAAAAATGCTCTAAAAATTGCGCTTAAAAATTTTCGAATGCACGTATCTTCTTGGATATAAGTCATATCGTAAAAAAACCTACATACCTTCATTTTGAAGTATACTTTTACGTCAATTTATTTAAAAAATTCTTTAATTCCTCCGAAGCACTGATTTTTCATTAATAAACATAAAAATCGATTTTTCTAAAACTTGGAGATTTTTTATTTTTTCCGAAAAAATCTCTAAGATACTACTCATAAAGACGAACATTTTAAGCCTAGACGGGAAGTGGGATAATCCTTTTTTCGAATTTGTATGAGATTTTGCAAGATAAATAAAAAATGAAAACTCTCATAAAAAATCGGAAAAAATTGTCTCACTGCCAAAATTTAGTCCTAAAGTGGGACAATTTTTTTTTCCGATTTTTTATGAGAGTTTTCATTTTTTATTTATCTTTTAAACTCTCACAAAAAATCGAAAAAAGGATTGTCCTATTTCCCCTTTAGGCTTAAAATGTTCGTCTTCATGAGTAGTATTTTAGAGATTTTTACGGGAAAAATAAAAAATGTCCAAGTTTTTGAAAAATCAATTTTTATGTTTATTGATTAAAAATCAATGCTTCGGAGGGGTTGAAGAATTGTTACAATAATTTTGCATAAAAGTATACTTCAAAATGAAAAGCTTTTATATACGTTTTTTTACGATACGACTTATAACCAAGAAGATACGTACATTCGAAAGTTTTTAAACGCAATTATTCGAGCAATTTTTATAAATTCACAAGTGCGCGAATAATGCAATGAAAAATTTGAAAAAAATTGAACATGCTCCATACATTCGGGTGAATGACTATAAAAATAATCAACTATATCAACGAAGGTCGTGATAAACGGTGGTCCGATCGGTGTATAATGCCCCATATATACATATATATGTTTATATTGCTACACAACTTTCCAATCTATGTGTACAGGGGAATGAGCAGAAGAAAAAGGGCGAACACGCGCATCCCAAGTGCAGTATTGCATATATCTATATGTATACATACATATTACATGCCAACGAGAACGAGAAGTTGGAAATTGCACAGTTTCATCGCTGTCCGATGCACAACACGCAACGTCAGCCGTGCGGTGAGTTTCAGTGTCCACTCGTTTTTATATGAATTTCCAATTTGATACTCGAAAAATACACAAAACTTTTGTACACAAAATGTACACCGGAAGTTTTACGTAAAATCGACAAGGTTCCCGTGCAGAAATTAGTTCGGGCAGCCGCGATTAAATAAGGGGCGTTTTTAGGTATAAACGTGGCATCCACAATAGGGAATCTACTCTAGAACCCTACTAGGCTCAACAGTGGCGGCCACGACAAACTTCGGGGCCTAATCAGGCTTAAATGTGGAACCCTCACTAGGGTCGCCCATATTGAGCCTCTAAAGGGTAGTACTTTCAAGCGTGACTAGCCTAGTAGGGCCCCTACTACAATTAGGGCAATCTAGAAAGGGCCAAGTTAGGGCCCCAACTATATTTCTGCACGGGTTGTTATTATCTTTTTTTATGTGTTTATTCATTTTTGTAGTTATTCAATATTCGAGATATTTCCGGTTGTGAAGTTTGTTTTAAATGTTAAACTTTCGATTCCCAGCAATGCGATGATGGATCGTGGTGAAGTGGATTGGAGACTTTATTTGATATAACAAAATATAGACATGAGCCAACGTTGAAATTGCACCGAGAGAAAAGATTTCATTGACGCCAAAAAAATTAGTGGATTGATTTTTTTTTCATTGATTTCAACGAAATATTTCTTTGATTTCAATGAAATAGTGCATTTGAATTTTAAAGAGAACATTTCATTGCCTGTAAATAAAGACTTACTTAGTGAGCATATAATAAAGAAACAGTTTTATTGATTTAAAGAAACGTTTTCATTGATTTCTCTCTCGCACCTAACCTCACTTTTTTGTTTTCCGGTTCTCCCGAACGAACGGCTTCGAGTTTCGAGAAGCCAGAAGCTAAGCCTATTTCTGCCGTACTTCCTTACATACTCACAAAATTTGAGCTTTATCAGCCGCGTACTTCAGGAGAAAATAGTTTTCGAAATTTTGAGGTGGTAAGAAGAAGGTTTCATTGAATCCGAGACGACATCTTTGAAACTAATGAAAAAGGTTCATTGGTTTAAAGAAATGTTTCTTCGAATCAATGTCACTACTTTTCATTGAGTTGGAGATCATTCAAAGAAAAGATAGTATTGAAATTCAAGTATTTCATTTAATTAGCAAAGATTTCCGTGAATCAATGAAACTTTTTCTCTCGGTATGGAAAAAATTCTATTCTGCGTATATATTGTATTTTATTTGCTGCACTTATAATTTTTTCCATTCATCTTCGGGTCCAAAAAAAGAGTTTTTTTTTCAAAAAAGAATGTATTGTAAGAGTTTCCAAAAGTCTATCATGAAACTTTTTAGTAACAAACGGTGATTGTGACGAGACTAATTTTTTTTTAAATCAAAAAATTGTTGTGTTACGTTCTTGCAGCCAGAGAAATCGTTTTCATGGCTTTATTTAAATCAAATATGGAATCTATTTCAAATAAATGAAATTGTATTTGAGTCAAATAAATTATATAAAAAATTGATACATTTTATTTGTATGCAATAAATTCTATTTGATAGAAATAAAACCCTGTTAGTCCAGCCATTAAATAAATATCTTCTTCAAATACAAGCATAATGGAATTTTATTTTGATCAAACAGAATTTATTTCACTCAAACAAATAGGACTGATTTCAATTAAATTTTATTTGATCGAAATAAAAATGTATTAATTTGAAATAGATCTCGTATTTTATTGAAATAAACACATCAAAATGATTTCTCTGGGTGTGTCATATCGTTTTATATAATAATTTAAAAAAAGCGA